>JAABKJ010008611.1:0-11404 GCA_011634705.1 Andricus grossulariae | reverse complement strand
TTTGTGAAATAATCGGAAGCTTCAATAAGGGAACTTCCCCCACCACGAGAGCCCCCGGACCTGTGTATACGACCGTGAACCTTGTAAATAAAACTAATAGAAGTTCTTCCGAAAGTCACATTTTTTGTTAGAATTATTTTAATTTTGAAAAACTTACAATTGTTAAAAATGGTTACTAAATTAGAAAAGTTTCGTGTTTACATATTTCCAAGTCTTTATTTTTATTCACTTAGTGAATCTAATAATTAGTTCATAAGATATCTATACTTATATCCACTATAGTCAAAATAAATCAAGAAAAACAAATATGGAACCAATTAACTTCTTACATATTTCTCTACAATAAAATAGAAATAGGAGGAAAAGAAATAAAACCCATATGAAATCTAGATCGCATTTTCACATTATTGTATCATTTAATCCAAATTTTGACACTACATACACTAAATCGCAGCCTTTCTTTGTTTCTTTATTACGAAATTACAGAGTTTTTGTTAATTTCAGACAATTGACAAGAGATTATTTAGTTTATGGTTCCTCTAATCATGAAATACGAGGCCCAACATTTTTCTTGTATGTGACAAAGAAGTTAATTTCAAAAATGAAATCAAAGAAAAAATCGCATATGTACTGAATTGTTTAATTTCTAGAAAAAATAATTTTTAATTCTGGAATTTAACAAATATTGTAACTTAGTTTTAAATTTTTGATTTTTTTTCAAATTATATTTTAGTAAAACTCTCGAACTCTTTTTGAATTAAAGGATTAATAAAAAAAAAGTTAAATTTCTGGATGTGCGAACATTAAAAAAAAATTATTTTGAAAATGGGTGTGCAGGTTCACACACATTACTGAGAAATACGGTTTCGATATTTTTCTTGATTTATCATATAATGAAACTAGAAAACATTGACTTCTGTGTTTTTGTTCGGAATAAAAAAAAACTTACTCATTTTGCAGGATAAAAAATCTGAATACAATTAATTTATATACTTGTACAAATTATTTGTCATTACAGTCGGAATTGTCAAAAATTTTCGAAATTTCGAATTTTCTCATCAGATGCAATTTTTTATTTTTTTTGCTTCATCTTTTGAGAATAGAGCTGGAGTGTAGGCTTGGTGACAAAGCCATTATGACTTCTCGTGAATTCACATGCATAGAATAATTATTGGTGACTTTTTTGTTTTGTTTAATTGAAAAATTAAGAGAAAAACCAATAGACATTCAAAATTTCGCGAAATTTCTAGACTCGAATTTTCTACGTCGCGAATAAGCCGGCCGGCTATAATGACTTTGCAAAGCCTCGAATTAGTAGCGCTTCGACTATTTGATCAACATTTCGGATTGAGGAATTACCGGGTTTTTAATTTCTTTTGATTCAATTTTGAGTTATTTGAAAAATTATGCTTTAAATTTCATGGCAATCATTTCTTTTAAAGACAATGTTATTGATGTGTTTAGAAAGAACAATTTAAGAGTTTAAATATTACACATTTACACATTAGACCAGGGCTGCGACATCGTCACTTTTTTTCTGAAATCATTTTTGAGCCACTTTTAAAAATATAAAGTCACTATAGTAACCTTTTTAAGTGGAAAGTTTGCCATTACGAACTCTTCAATTAATTTTTTCCCAAAGCGTGTGTTTCCCACAATGTTTGTGCAAATATAGCGTTACGTAATTTCGGGCTTAAAATTTCAAAATAAAATTTGTTTAACTTGATTGATTGAATGTAAAATTACAGGCAAACATGAGGGGAAAAAATGACGACCATGGCTACATTGCAAGGCACTTTGTCAGGAAGTACGTAATACCTGAGCCATGTGATCTTGAAAATACTACGAGTTCCCTTTCTTCTGATGGAGTCCTGACGATCACTACCCCTAGGAAGCCAGAGGCGATCCAAGAAAAGAAAGAAAAACCCGTACAAATCGAACACACCGGAAAATCTGCCATCGAAAAAAAAAAGAAGAGCCTCAAGAAAAGCAAGTAATTGCTGTAAGTAATTAAGGCGCTCAAAGGAAAAAAAGATCTCAGGGACAAGGAAACTCAGTTCTCTTGTCGTTTAATACCTCGTTTTTTTTTTAATACTGTTCATATTTCCATAGGTTTTCATTTTTTATAATTTGAGGCATTATGATAATAACACAGGCACACCAAAAAATTGTTAACATTTTTCTCGCGAACGGCTGAACGGATTTTGATGATTCGTACGTTGAAATTTTTGTTTAAAAACGTACATTCCAGAAATCTTCCCTCCGAATATAAAAGCATTACATTTGTTCGAAAAAATATAAATTGTTTATAAACAAATTGAACTTTATTTAAAAGAATAGTAATTAATATTCTTTTAAACAGACTGACGCACAACATGCTCTGAGCGCTCACGCGTGGCACAAGAAAAGGTATATCCCGTTAAATAATAGAAACTACTTAGTATTTCTTTTCGCATTTCTTTCTAGAAAAAATTAACAATAACGTGCAAAAAAAGTTTCTTTTGAGAGAACAAAAGTGCAATTTATTTATGAAAAATTGGTGATTTTTTTAACAAATTCAATGTTTGTATATTTAGAAGGAAGATTTCTAGAATGTACGTTTTTAAATAAAAATTTCAAAGGAAGAATCGTCAAAATCCGTTCAGCCTCATTTTAGACGTTCACGAGAAAAATGTTGGTCATGTTGTAAAATTAAATTTCCATTGTTAATAACTTTTGCAAACAAATTTTTTTCCGATTGAAACCTCGGGAAACCGTTTCAAACATAACGGCTATTAAAAAATTCATCTTACAGCGAAAAGAACGACTTTCGATTTATGGTGGCCTACTTGGGCTAATTTGACCTAAACTAAAAATTCAAACTTGAATAAGAAAAACTGGCAAGCGGATAATTCCAATCAATTCATACTTTTTTCGTGTGCCTTTGTAATTCATGTTCACTGAGTATAACACTTAAAAACTAGAATTTATCACTCATTTGGAATTAAAGACTTCGATTTTTTTATGTCTATAATGATTTACAGTTAACGGAGTTATTATTTGTATGAGGAAAAAGTATCAATAAATCTTGTACATATAGAAGAAACAATGGTGTTAATTTAATTTTGTATCATAATTTTTGCAGTCACAATTGTTCAAATACTATTGAATTGTAAAGAAAAAAGTATTTGATGAACTTCCATATTTTCATTCAAGAAATTTATTTGGAAGTTACTATATACTTGGAAATAGTTCGATTGTAATAGACATTATTACTTTCTAAAAATAAAGTACATAATTCACTTTTTTGGTGATATACTAATTTCATCTAATTTTATTTTTTCATTGATTTGAAATAAACTTCATACCAAATAATTTTTTTTTATTCCGCGTGTGTTGATCAGTGATAGTCAAGAATTTTTAAGAAAAAAATGCAAAAGTCAGGGAATTTCTGAAAGAAGCACTAGAATAATCAGGGCTACTACATCATCACTTTTTTCTCAAATCACTTTTTAGTCATTTTTTCAAGATAAAATCACTATAGTCACTTTTTAAAATTTAAAGTTACTTTATTCACTTTTCTTTCAATTAAACAACCCATGGTCTAACCACTATTGAATTCAGGTCTATACCTATTTCTGAATTTCTTTGTATTCTTTTGAAATATTTTAGGGCATTTTAAAAGACTTCAAGAAAATTTTGATAGGTTTTGATAATTTAAAGGAATTTTAAAAAGTTTGAAAAAAGTTTCAAGTAATTTCAAAAGATTTAAAGGATATTGGCATATTTTAGGGTATTTTAAACGATTCCAAGGCATTTTCAAGAGGAAATTTCCAAGGATTTGAATTATTTTAAGGTATTAAAAATGTAATGGGGCTTTAAAGAATTTCGGAAGATATGGAACGATTTTGTAAGACCTATAAGGTTTCAGAATATTTGTAAGATTCCAAGGGATTTTATAATATTTCTGAGGACTCTAATGATTTTAAGTGATTTTAGAAATTTTCAAGGTATTTTAATACTTTTTCCAGGATTTCAGGAAATTTCGTCAGATTTCATCAAATTTCACGGTATTTCTATAACATTTTCATCGATTACAAAAAAATTATTCATAAAAGATTAGGGATTTCATAGGATTTCAGAAATTTGGAGAGATTTTCTCGAATTTCCTTTAGTTTTTGATTAATCAATCGTGTTTAATTCGTCCTGAAATCCTTTAAATTCACCTTGAAATCTTCGGGGTGTTATCAAATTCTTTTAAATTCCTGTGAAGTTTTCTAAAATAATTTCAAACTTACTGAATTCAATTAATTTTTCATGTTTCGAATTGTTTTCAGTTCACTTGAAAGATTGTAAAATTTACCATGAAATTGTATAAATTTCATCGAATTCATCTCATTGCTTTTAAATTCCTCTAAGTTTACTCCAATTTTACTAAAATTAATTAAATTTTTTTCCAATTCATTTGAATTATTTTGAATTTAACTTGAATTGTTTTTTATGTCTTATAAATTTATACTGATATCGTTAAGATTCACCTGGAATTCTTATAAATTTCATTGGATTCTTTTTAATTCTTTTAAACTCAAAAGAGCATTAGTTAGACACTTTCGGTTTAAACAGTACCTTTTTTCAAGTAAAGTAGGCTGTGGTAGTCCTGAGGATAATAAATTAAAAATTTATAAATTAAAGTATAAAATTGTTTTATTCAATTTATAAAAGATTCTATCTAAAAAAATTTTATAAAATAAGAATTTTAGTTTTTAAATATTAATGTTCAGGAAAAATTAAAAATTAGTTCGAGAAAAACCAGGGAATTTTGAAAATAAAGTTTTGCCTCCACCCTTAAAAATTTATTTGAAATGTTATTACCTAAATTTCACGGTGATAACTTATTGAATTTTTTTTTAGTGAACCAGATATAAATGTTGAAATCGATTTCGGCATTTGATTTGAGTCTAAATGTTGAGAAAAAATCTTATATTTGGTTACGGTAGGGGATATAAAATGAAAAAATTGTATGCCCCAGTGCCCCCAGTAATCGTAACGGTCCCAGTAATCGTGAGTTTTGAGGTTTGAAGACGAAAAATAAGTATTTCTTTCATTAAAAAATAATATTTCTTTTGGGGAAACTTTGGTCAGTTCTCGATCTATAAACCAAATAAGTTTGATACAAGATTTCTGCAAATTGATAAAAAATAATAATGTCTATATTCGGTCGCGATTTTTACAACAACAAAAAAAGTAAATCGCTTGAGGTTCGGGTTAGAGTTACTGGGTCACCCGTATTCTGTGATTTTTAATTAATTATAAATTTAACCAGAAATTTAAAATATTGTGAATGAAGTCTCTTGCGGTCACGATTACCGGGACCTATATAGTAAAAAATTAATAACACCTGAATTTTTTAAATATTTTCCAAAGGACAAAAAACCAAGCAGACAGAAACCCTGAATTTATTTAAAATAAAGAAAAATAGAAGCGGCTCAATAAATTCTAAATAAAAATCAGGGATTTAATCAATCATTGCAATAAAATTATTATTATAACAAGGAGGTGTTGAAATTAATAAAATTTTGGAATTTTTCCTAACATGAAAGCTGACCTAGAACTGACTTGAACCCCTCGAACCTGACCTACCTACACTCGTGCCTACCGCACTTCTTGTAGGTCAGGGATAAACTGCGCAAACAAGCTGCGCGCTGAATGGCTGATGTCATTTTGACAGACGACAGTTTGCCGAGATTTTTATTCGTCGTCTTTACGTAATATAACTATTATTTATGTTTAAAAAAAATGGTATATGAGATGTTTTAGTTACACATTATTATGGAGTATTGTTAATCAAATTGTTCTAACGTGTGTAAAACTGTAAAGTATATATTTTGTGCAACATAACCCAAAAATATCGCAGATTCTGCAAATTAAAACGTTGAAATTGAACAATTATGAAGAAATTTACTTTTTTTATAGCTAGAAGTGACTGCAATTTTAAATAATAAATTTAACCTTGTAATTATTACAATCTGTTAATTTCATTGAATAAAAATGACGTACTTGAATTTGTTGTTCAGTGTTGACGTTTCGGATATTTCAAAAGTTTCGAGGAGTAGAACAAACATCGAAAAGGAAACATAGAAACCAATGTCAATTTTGAAAGAATACAAGTCAAAATTGGAGTCAAAAAATTAGAATACAATAAAGATAGTTATAGAAGTCTCAAAAAAATTGAAGAGACTTCACTCACTTTAAAAACTATATCTTCAAAATATAGAAAAAGAGATCTTCTATGTTTGCTTTTCGATGTTCGTTCTACTCTTCGAAATTGATCTTATCTCAGGTTTGTTTAAAAACCTTATGAAAAAGGTACGCAATTGTACCGAAACGTACGTAAAGGATGGAGAAAGGAGTTTTTTAATTAATAAATTCTGAGTTGGAAAGATGTTTTTGGCTCATTTTTATTTAATTTTTATGTGGACCGTAAGACATAAAAAATTCACAATTTAAGATCCTTAAATATCGTCCGTCGAAGAAAAGGATTGAGTTGTTACTTATTAAATCATTACAATACGATACAATCCTCGTTATTCTTGATTCTTTTCAACTCTCGTTTTTGCCCGCATTGTTCATAACTCGTTTTTGCTCCGACGACTTTTCTACTCCGGTTTTGCTATCAGCCCCTCAATTAGAAAACTACCTTAAATGTATTCAGCTTTTAATGCTTATTTAGAATTTTTCAATTTTGAAGGATTTCTGATTAAACAAATTTTATAGTATATTAGTAAAATTTCAAATGTTTCATTCCTTTGAATTCTTTTACATTCTTTATATTATATGTATTCTTTTTCATTATTTTAAATTACTTCCCTTGAAATTCTTGGAATTCCTTGAATTTGTGGAATTTCCTCAGCGATCTGAATTCGTTGAATTTCCTGAATTCTGATAAATCCTTTAATTCCAAGGACTTCAAAATAATGCATAGAATTCAGAAGAATTGAGAGATTTCACAGAATTCAAGACATTCTCTTAATTCACGGAATTCAGAATATTTAAAGAATTCAGATGAATAGAAGGGGTTTAGGGAGTTGAAAGAATTCAGAATATTTAAGGAATTTAGCACATTTAGAGAATTTCCTGAAATTCTTAACTATTCTGCATAGTAACTGAATAGTGACTGAAAATTAAGGAAATTAGCAAGTTCAGGGAATTAGGGAATTCATAGAATTTTAGGAATGCAGAGGATTCATAATGTTGAAGGAATTCAGAATATTCAAGGAATTCAGTAATTTCAAGCATTTGGGTTATTCAAGGACATCAGATAATTTAAAGAATATCAGGAATTTACAATATTCAAGGAATTCATGTGATTTAGAGAATTTAAAGATTTTAAAGCATTCAGAATATTCAAAGATTTCAGAGACGTCAAGGAATTAAGAGATTTTCTGGAATTCAGAGAATTCCGAATATTCAAGGTATTCAGGATATTCTAGGAATTCAAAGAATTTCAGGGATTATAGAGCATTCGGGTAATTTCAAGAGTTCAGAACATTTAAAGAATTCAGTATATTCAAGGACTTCAGAGAAATTTTCTTCGCTCTGAATATAAAACTCCTAATTTTAAAGAAATAAAAATTTTGAATTGTTTCGTTTTGAAAGCTGCGAATTTAGCAGGAATACATTTCACATTATACCATTTTTTAGCAATTCAACTGAAAAATTCTCAATTTTAAACTCTCCAAATTTGAAAATGGTCCAACTTTTAAGTTGTAAAATTGATTAATTTTCAGTTTAAAATGCTTGAGTGAAATTTTGTATTTAAATCGGTAAAGCTTAAGATTAAAAATTTCTCAAACTTTATAGCTTCCAAGTTTTTAATTTATTTAATATTGAAAGCTTTGAATCGGAATTTTTGCAATCATTTTATGTTTTTAATTTGAAATTGTTCAATATCAAACGTTTATTTGGGTAATTGTGGGCATGCTAGCTTAAAATTTATTATTTAACCAAGCATTGGTTTTAATTGTTTTTTTCAACTATAAAAGATAATTATTTTCAAACCATTCAATTTTGAATTATTTAAAAACGAAACCAAATTATTTTTAATGTTACAAGATTATTCTATTTTAAATGCTTTTTATTCAAAGTTATTTAATTTTAAAAGATTCCCAATTTGCAATCATTTAAGCTGAACAAAATTTTAAGCTGAACAATATTAAAAGAATTTTAATTTATAGTTTTCAAGGGTTTAAGGGGAAATGTCATAAAACTTTTGTAATATTTGAAATCTTACATTTTTTTATATAATAAACTGCTTGAAATCAAACAATTTTAATTTGAATATATTTTAACAAATTTAATTATTTTTACTGAAACTCATATCAGAACTCAAACTGGTTCAAGCTTTTTCTTTATTCCATGTATTTTGAGTAATAAAAAAATGAAAAAGTAATTAATTGAAACAATCTTAAGGACGTTGGAACAAGGACAATTTCGAGGATTTTCAAAACTTGATCTTAAAGAATTTCAAAAAAAAAGAGATATTTCATAACGTAAATCATAAATATCACGTTCTTTAAAAAATTAAGTGAAATTTTGAAATTGAATAGTAAATCATTATAAATCTTAAATTAGAGGAGAGGAAGTTACACAAATTAATACACAGAAAAATTCTTCTCAAATACTCAAGTTTATCTTCATACAACGAAAGCTAATCTGTGCAGTCTAAATATTATAAACTTAACGAAAATGCTAATAAAGTAGGAGATACTTTGAAAAGATGAAATAGAGTTTGAATGTGAATGAGAAAGATAATAAAGAAGAGCTTGAAAGAAATGTATGTGAAGTTAAAGGGAATGATTAATGAAAACCGAATAGAGAGGCTTATTTTTTTGGACACTCAGGTTCCCTCTTCTTTTCATCCTTTTTTGGCTCAGCCTTTTCGCGAATCGCGGGTTTCCCGGTGTGCTCGATTTTGATCGTCCTCTCGTTCTTTTCCTTTGGTTGATCCTTCCTGGGGGCGGTAATGCTTAAAACTCCATCAGAGGAGAGATGAGATGAAACCTTTTCGATGTCGCACTGCTCTGGAATCAGGTACTTCCTGACGAAGTGTCTGGAAATCCAGCCATGCTCATCTTGTTTCTCCTCGTGCTTACCCTCTACAACAACGCATTTGTCGACTACTTTTACGTTGATCTCCTCGGGTTTGAACTGCTGGATATCCAGGGAAACCTGTAAAAGAGCAAGATCGTAAATATTTTTGAAATTTAGGATTTTTAATTTACTACAGACTAAACATGAAGGTGTCTTAATATAAGTAATTATCTCTAATACAATTATAATTTATTTTTTTATTGTTTGTAAGTTATTTTCAAAACATATATCATTGATAAAAAAAAAACATTAATTTGAAAGTTGTTTTGACTTTGAACAAAACCTTATACTTAATGTCAGAAATTTTTGATCACACAGAAAATTGAGCAGCAGAAAATGCAAGGGACAAGCAAATATATTCATATAAATATAAAGAAGGTTAAATTACGATTACACGGTTTTAAAGCAAGTTTTTATTTGATTACTTAATATTCATTTACCAAATTTAAAACAATTTAAAGACAAATAGAAAAAAGCTTAAAATATCAAAATAATTTAAAGAAATTTCAAATTAATTAAAAATTTTAGCATATTCAAACAATGTACAGAAGGTTTGTTACATAATGCGAAAATTAAAAAAAAACATAAATTTTCTTTATGTTCACAGAATGAACCAATGTTTCAGATTTCAGAGTAGCCGATTTAATAGAGGAAAAAAATACAGTCATTTCCGGGTCACAAAAAAATTTCATGCTCATCGAAATTAAAAACTAACTCTGAAAGACACATTTTTTTCATTCGAAATAATAAAAACTGAAATTTTTTTAATTCAATTAAGTTAAACAGCAAAATTAAACAAAAATTTAATGGCAAAATTAGAATCGCAACGTTCAAAATTTAAATTGACCATTCTGAAATTTTTAATATTCGAGGCTTTCTATTTTAAACACAATTCAGTTTTAAATTGTTCAGTTTTGAATATTTTCTTTACAATTACTCATTTTAAAGGAAAAGTAAAATATTGTTAAATATTAAAAAATTGTTTATTTTTTAAATTAAAAATTTCAAGTTAAATATTTTAGGCTAAAATAACATTTTAATTGGATTTAGAAATTAAACAGAAGCTTTTAATTATGCGTCTATTTATTTGAAAATACTTGTAATGTTTCAATAGAAGGCGTGAATTTGTTTAACTAAGAAGACTTTCGAATTAAAGCAATTCAATTTTCAACATGAAAATCTTTAAATTTTCTAGTTCTGAACAGATTCAGAATAGTCTTTTAGTATCAATTTTTGTTCGATTTTTAATAGTCGAACTTAAGTTCAATTTGAAAATCGTAAATCAATATAAAATTACATTTAAATCTAAAACGTGTTTTAACAAAAAAATTTAATTTCAAACTTTTTGAACTTCGAATTCTTCGAAACTGCATTTTTTAATTTTTGTAACTCAGCATGTACGCCTAAAAATGGAGACTTGAACTGAAAAATGTTTAAAATATATTTTTTAGAACTACGCATTGTAACCTGAATGACTTCATACTTGAAAAAGTTAAGGAAATTACTTTAAACTGTATTACATCATATTTTATATGAATTTTTTGTTATATTTCAAGTGATTGGATAGATTTTTTTTCTAAAAATTTGTTTAAAAAAAATCTTGTCACTTCCAGTTTTGTTCCGGTCTCAAAAATTCCAATTTATGGCTTAATGGTACAATTAATAGTACATGTACTACACTACAATTTTGCATTCAAATTCCAACCATATGCATAAGGATGGTTGAATTATAATGCTTTGAATTGAAAATTAATAGATTAAACTAAATTTAATTTTGAATAATCAATTGCAACTACATACTTAAAGTGTTTCAATATTAAATTATGAAATACTAAACACTCAACTTGCAAAATTGTTCAAATTCTTTAAAACTGCAATTTGAAATACTGCTAAACCATAACACTAACAATTTGAAATAAATTTATTTACACGAATTTATTTACACTTCCAACAAATTTATTTATTTACACTTGCAACAAAAACTTGAAAGAGAAACAAAAAGACAGGAGAAAAAGTGGCTCATATATAAAGACAGGCCTCAACATTTCAAAACTTACAAAATGACTAAGAAACAAGGAGTGAATTCAAAACAACGAAAAAACATTAATTACCTGGAATTGATCCTTGTCGGCTTTCACAGTCGAAGAACCACCCTCGCCTTTGCGGAGCAATTCTCCCCAGGGTCTCAAGTAGATCATCGACGGATTCCTGGCTCGTCTTTCGATTCTGGGAGCAATATATTGGTCCAGAAGTTCCGGGGACAAAAGCTGGTCCC
>JAABKJ010008610.1:0-11404 GCA_011634705.1 Andricus grossulariae | reverse complement strand
TAAACTTTATTTTCACTTAATATAGTGCAACGTGCGTACAAAACAACTGCACGGCGCGGCGGGCTAGCGACAGTGTTTAATGGATCGTCGCCGTCACCGTTCAAATTCAATGTAGCGTCATTGCGTTACTATGGTAACCAACATGGCCACGGAGCTGGTATGCGTAATTACAACGAAAATGGGACAATGTTTGGCTAGACCATGTGCAAAGTGCCTGCGTTGGGAGAAGTGGTGACAAGTGACAACGCGTAGCAAAGAAGGCAGTTACGAATATTTACCTTTTCCAATATAAGAAGTAAAAGACGGTATAAAAATAATTTATTCCTATATTCTTCATCATATTCTCTTTTTATGAAGAGATTTTTCTGTTTCGTATGTGCTGATCTACACAATTTATCAGATTATGGACGGAATGCCAGGAAGTGAGGTTAGTTTGATATATTTTGCTGTTTTGCGGCTTTCGCTTGATCAAATATGATTAATTATTTTGTGTAAATAGCTTTTCCAGAATTTTTATATTATTCAAGAATATTTTATTACACACTCGAACATCATTGAAGAAAATGCGTTTATTAATCTGTAAACTGAGATTCATATGAAGGGTGGGCAGGTAAAAGGAGGTAACTGAAAAATGGTAATTGTGCAGGAGAGCGAAAAAACATTCTGTAAAATAGAAATCGCAATTATAAAAAGTAAATAAAATTTTTCTTCCGAGATGACGTATTGCTTAATTAATGCCAAAAAAGTTTGATTGAAAAGAAGCTTTCAGTTATGAGAGAATATTGTCCGAATGTCGGGTTGACACTTTTTTACGAGTCGAATTGAGACATTGATAAAATTGAAATACTCAATTAAAAAGTAAACTGATGATTCATCCCCGAAATATTGAGTTACTGGATACAAGGGGAAAAGTTTGATAAAAAAATCATTCAGTTCCGAGAAAATTGAGTTTTAGTTTTGAGGTTAGAATTTCATGGGTTCTGAGAAGCGTCTTAAAATCGTGACAAAAATTATAATTTTCATTTTTTTTTAAATTGTGACACGTCCCCGAGATGTTGAGTTGACGAACACGGTAACTATCCAGTTATTGTCAATTCACGACGTTTTGATACCCCCTGAGTTAGATCTCTCTGAAGATACTAATATTTATGGATTTAGTCAATAATTACTGCTGATAATGATTATTGAAAAATAAGCAATAATACAATAAATATTAAAATAATAAGGAATAAAATTTGCACAAAGACCGAGCAGGAAACGCGAAGTAAATACCTTATACAGCGCGCAGATTTATTTGATGAATTCAGTGAACTCAGGGATAATAATCATAGCCATACAAACATCCCCTTGCAGTGAAGCTGATGTAAATTTTCCTCAAGGAATGTTAGGATTTTTCCCCCTAATCGTCAAATTTATTAGACTTACTGATTTTTTTAAATAATTCAAAGACTAGGGGATGATGTTTCAACATTTTCAGGAATGCACCCCTACATAATGACATGTCTGCATTTGCCTCAAGGTGTATTAGGGATATTTTTAGTCCCCATACTTAAAAAAAAATCTAAAAATGCCCAGTGCGACGTGATTGATAGGGCCATATTAACTACATTGAATAAGTACTTACTCACTCGGTAATGTTTAATCAAGTTCAATTTGTGTAAGCATGATCCGAACATTACTCTTTTATATGGTAGTTAAAGAAGCCCCAAAAATACTCCTTCTAATTTAGCTTTGACGACGCGATTGATAAGACCAGATTAATTAGGTCGAATAAGTACTTACGCACTTAATGAGGTTTAATCAAGTTCAGTTTGTGTCAGCATGATCTGAAAATTATCTATTAATTTTTTTACGATAGTTTAAGAACCCCTAGGCATACTTTATCTAATGTAGCTTTGAGGACGCTGTTAATAAGATCTGATAAAATATACCGAATACGTATTTTCACGGTTTTTTATCTAAAGTAAAAAATGATTAGTTAATTTTCAATTCTTGCTTACACAAATTGAACTTCATTCAACTTCAACAAATGCGCAAGTACTTATTCAAGGTAATTAATCTGGTCATATTATCACGTCAAGTTTATCTCAAGAAGAGTATGTCTGCGGGTTGTTAAACTACCGTAAAAAAATAATAAGTAGTTTTCGGATCATGCTTACACAAATTGAACTTGATTAAACATCGCCAAGTGCGTAAGTACTTATTCGAGCTAATTAAGCTAATTACACACACGAAAAACAAGAAGGTACACAGGATAGATATATTCCTAAATAGATTTAATAAATCACACTCAGGATAACACGTGACTTCGTCGTGTCGTCATGATCTCAAGCATCCAATGCCGCCCGCTGTGCGAGAATAATATTGGCGCATGCCAATATTTGGGTTGGTGATAAGAAGAGATGAAAGAGGAAACTGGTAAGAAGAGAGAGTGGATAGTATACAGATCCGGCAGATTTTGCCATGCCAATTTCGAAGGGGTAATTGGTCCCAGGTCTGCCGAACTGGACAGTCAGAGACTTATGGTTCTGTTAGCGCAGCTGCGTCGCTTTAAGAGATCTGTTGCGAGAAGGAATGACAACAGTACCTTCTCGGGAGACGTAAAGCGTTTCTATTGCAAGCTCGAAGATGGGTAAGAGGAGAACAAAAATAGCAGTGAACCACCTAGGGCCGAGGAAATGACCGGATATTGGTCGAGCATCTGGGGTAAATATGTGTCAGGCAACTTGAACACGACGTCGCTGCATCTTAAAAAGAACAGTTTCATGTGCTGGCAGTTCTGAACGTTCACATGAACGAAATTTATTATCAAATGATTTCTAAACAAGAAACAGTGCAAAAATAAAGATTTATTATGTTGAAAGTAATTCAATTATTTATTAAGGAAACTTCTAATGCGCATTTTTAACTAAAGTGAGAACAATATTTTTAGATAAAATAAAATAGGTAAAGTATATTTCGTTCATTTGAACGTTCAGAACTTCAATCTCATACAGTTTCGTGATTGCCTGTGATAAATGGTCTATCCATTACAGTATCCGATGTTACTCGTATCCTGAAGAGAACCAATAAATGGAAAGCGCCTGATCCGGATGGGGTGCACAGATTTTGGTAAAAGTATCTGGTGTCTCTACATATCGCCATTGTGGACGCTCTCCAGAACGTCTTGGAGAATGCAGAACTTACGCCCTCATTCATGACAGAATGAGTCACGTGTAAGATGCTCATAACGGTGGATGCCAATAGTGCTAGAGACTACCGACCGATCACTTTTCTCTCCACCCTCTACTAATGTCTCACGGATATTATGTTCGATGTTTCATCTGCAAACACTAAGAAGAACAGCGTCGACACGGAAGAACGGAAAGATTGCTTTCGAGGCATCCGTGGTTACAAGGACCAAGTGACAATCGATAGTGCCCTCGTGCTGCAAGTGAAACGCCATCAACGCAATCGGTACATGGTCTATGTCGATTTTCAACAGGCGTTTCTCTCATTGCCATCAACCGGGGTCCGTGAGGGATACTGACTCCTTGCCAATTAAACAAAGTATCTTCCAAGGCGATTCTTTTCATGCACTATGGTTCTGTGTGGCGCTGAACCCATCAAGTCAAAAACACGTCCTACGAGTTCAACATAGAGGTGAGAGTGACTGAATCTCAGCTCACTCGCCTCCTTTACGTCTATGACCCGCAGGTTTATTATGGCTCGGGTTCGAATCTGCACAGCTGCAGTTTTTCAATGATATCCGAATGTGACTGGGCCTGGATGAATTCAGGAAACTGCATCCATCCCGCGGAGAGATGATCGAGATGTATCGTGATCGAAAACTGATCTCGAGGCACTCAGGGGAACCATCTGCATGAAGATGTCTGAGCAACGGATGCATCACGAAAGGACGGCTGTACAGAGAATAGTCCTGTTACGCAAGCTTAGGGATCGAGAGGTTCTGGGTGTTCGCCGAATGTGTAACTCCTTGATTACACAGTTGCGCTGTATATCTATATCTCCCACTGAAGATTTTAGGTTTTGATTACCAAAACATCGGTCAACTAACTGTTAATGTCGAGCAATTCACTGCACAAAAAGTACCCCCCTAAATGTTAGATCTTTCCTGCGTGGATAGCGAGGCTTCATATCTCTGGATAATGCAGGGAAAACTCTTTCCGGAAACGAAAGGGTTTGTTTCTGCCATGCAGGACAGGGTAATTAATACGTGGAACTACCAAAAGCAGATCCTTAGTAAAGAGGCGGTAATCGACAAGTGCCACATCTGTCAAGATGCCGATGAGAAAGTAAATACTCCTCGGCAAGACTATCAGAGAATGAACATAATCTCCTCAACTGGGATAAGACTGTCACGTCACTTAAGTCAGACATAATCGACCAGATGTCCTCTGGTGAGATGCACGTGCGCAGCATGTAAAGATCGTGATCTCTACGTTCATGCTAGGTGTGCCCAAAACTTAGAAGAACTGGCAGCACGGATTTTTCTGTATCTTGTACAGAAGGTTATATTTCTGAATACTTACCGCATCGTCCGAAGTTTTCTGGACGTGAACAATGATAGCATCTAATCGCCTTCTGTGAGTTAGGCCATCCCTATTACACGGAAAATAACTGATATTTTTTGCGCTTGTCAGAGAGGCGTCAGTCAGGCGCTGCAAACGGTACTCACGCCCGACTGAAAATGAGCAAAAATGAGATGCGTGTTTGTAAATTGGAGCAGTCGATTTTTTACTTCAACCTTTTTTGCCTTTTTGTATGTGTGCATTTCCCTGTGCTTGTGTGGAGTTGTGTGTATCATCCGTTCTCTAGAGTTTGAAGAAAACAGTCTCAACAAAATTTCCGTAAACAAAGTGTTCAAATTATATTCTACCAAGTAAAGTGTTGTATAAATATGTATTCGTGAATAGAGGTATGAGGTTGAAAGACTTTTCCTAATTTACGACAAAAATCTGGGGCCTGAAAAAACGGTGCGAACTTAAATTTTCTCAGAAAACGGTAACACAAATATTGAAAATAATACCATCGGTATTTGAAGATGACTGTCTTAAATGGGACAAAATTGGACTCGCGATTTAGTTGACGGAAGTTCTGCGTTGGCAGCTAATTCTTACAAAATATTTGTAGACAAAGTGGATGTATTGCGTGGAATATCTTAGGTCCTTTAAGGACTCTCAAACTGTTATTGACTCTTGCTTTTCTTTAACCCAAACCCCCAAAATACATAGGTTATATTCCTGAGTTTCAGCGAAGTTACTATTTGATCATTCCATTCACAATGATATCGTATTTGCTTATTACATTTTTATTTTAATAAAGTGGAAAACATTAAAATGTATCACATTATTTGAAAATTTTAACCTATGTTCCTTAAAAAGTACATTACTCAAAAGCGGCGTGGGGGTTCAGGCACAGCGAGCATTAAAATAAAATACTTATATTTTTAAAATTCCCTTATACTTAGAAAATAAGTTTTTAAACCTTATTTTCATAAGTTATTTCCGTTAATTTAGTTTTTAGGGTTCAGTTAAAATGAATGATATTAGATATTAATTAAATTTGATTTTAGGGTGGGCCACCTCCACCTATGATGTTGGACTCACAGCAACTGCGACAAATGGAACAGCAGGAAATTCAAAAGCAACTAGCAAGCGTGCCATCCCCTATGAATATGCCACCTCCTCAAATGATGGGAATTCCGCCACCCCCGATGTCGAACCCAAACAATTTTCCTCAAATGGAGCCTCAAAAACCACCTCTCCCTAGTCTCTTGACACTCAAAATTACACCTCCGACTGATCTTCCTAATCCTAATCAACCTGAACAAGGAGACAAGGTATCAGATCCAACCAACATGAAGTTACCTGCAGCTCTCGAGCAGGCGTTGGCCTTCAAAAACGAGAGAGTCAGAGAACTAGGTGAGTTTGATCCAAATGATCAAATGAATACTGATATTCCTCGCGAGACAATCATTCCAGATGATATTACTGGTTTGGATGATTTAATTCCTTATCCCGAAATTATTTCCGAGAAAATGGACACGCGGTCTAGCAAGATTAAAAAGAAGAAAAAGAAGAAGAAGAAAAAGCACTCCGTTGAACAGAAAGAGTTTGATGAAAGCACAAAAGAATCGTCCAGCGATTCAAAGTCGAAAGAAAATATGCCAGAGATTGAATATATACAAGAAATTCCTGGAATTCAAGATTTGGAACCGATGTACCGGCAATTTGCGAGGGTTTTTGAGGCCTTTAAACTCACAGAACCTGAAGCTCGTACTGCGGACGATAAAGAACTGATTGGACAGTATCCACCTATTTCGGCTACTCCGGCCTCCATGCTTTCCAGTAAGGTTCCTCTGATAGATGAATTTGATGATGATGCTGGCGGGCAGCAGCAACAGGGCCTCGGTGAAAACGGAGCTCCGAGATTGTCTAAACGAAAGCTAAAGAGGTTGACGAGACTCAGTGTTGCAGAACTAAAACAACTTGTAGGACGGCCAGACGTTGTTGAAATGCACGATGTCACTGCCAGGTAAATATTTATTTGTTTTTGTTTCTTCATTTTGAAATACCTAGCATTTTTTCATTATGGAAGATTGAACTATTTCTTCAACTAAATTTATTATGATACAGTCCACTGATTCGTCTTAAACGTATTGTGGGCATAATTAAAAAATCTGAGCTTTTGGTATAAGTAAATTTGGAATATTTAGTGTTGATTTAGCGGAGTAAAATGAAGCAATTCAATTTTGAGGAGGGGTCCTGGTTCCAACGCTCTTCAGTCCATTATTTATTTTCTTAAATGAACTTTTAGACACAAAATCCAGTTTAATTTATGTTTAACTGGAAGAAGGTATCGTGATTTATTATTTAGAATCGAAAATTATTGCTAAACTTATTTTTTACTTCTGTAAAATTCAGGGTGGTGAGCGACTGGGGAACCCGGGAAAATTCAGGGAGTATGAAAAATATGGAAAAGACAGGGAACAGTTAGGGTATTTCGGTAGAAGACTGGTAATATGAAAAAGTATACGGCGGCTTTGAAAACAGGTTGTTAATTGGCACAGCGAAAATCACATGGAAATTGGACTAGGTCCTTCCTAGTCATTATTATTTTTTTTTTACTTTTTAATACAATTTTTAACCATATTGAGAATATGATTTTTAATTGTATAGATTTTCTACTCTTTTTTTATGGCTTATTCAAACCTTTTGTAATTTTCAGGGACCCAAAACTTTTAGTGCAATTGAAAGCGCATAGAAATACAGTACCAGTGCCTCGGCACTGGTGCTTCAAGAGAAAATATCTGCAGGGCAAACGGGGTATTGAAAAGCCACCGTTCGATTTACCGGATTTCATAAAACGGACAGGAATTACCGAAATGCGCGCAAGCTTGCAGGAGCGTGATGATACGAGAACTTTAAAGGCAAAAATGAGGGAACGTGCACGACCAAAAATGGGGAAAATAGATATTGATTATCAAAAACTGCACGATGCCTTTTTCAAATGGCAGACCAAACCAAGAATGACCATACACGGTGATCTTTATTATGAAGGAAAGGAATTCGAAACTCGACTTAAGGAAAAGAAACCTGGCGAATTATCCGATGAGCTGCGAACTGCTTTAGGAATGCCGATTGGTCCCAATTGCAATAAAGTTCCACCACCTTGGCTAATTGCTATGCAGCGTTATGGACCTCCTCCGAGTTATCCAAATCTCAAAATTCCAGGTCAGTTATTTTTTGTTTATTTTTAAGTTGAAAGTTTACCAGTTTTAACATCTGAATTAACAACAAAATATCACCGATGATTGATTTTGAAGGCGCTCATCTTCTAAGTGTTTTTGCTAATTGATCGTCTATACATTGAAAAAGGCCTCCAATACATACGCAATTACTAATATATAGTTATATTTTTTCATTTATATTTATATTTACTTATATATACTTTCTGTCCACTTGCATGAAGGTCTAAGTTCCATTTTTTTTGTGAGAACGTTAACTTCAAGAATAAAGAATATAGTCGGATAAGCATGACAAATCGGATCCCGCTCGTATCACGCTAAAATTTATGCAGGAAAGAAAAATAGAAAGTGGTTTTTCTTGAAAACCGCCTGACCGGTTTTTATGAACGAAATGTATGTTGTAGAGACCGATAAGATAATTTATAAAAAAAATCCAAGAGAATTTTATGACCAAAATAGCAAGTAAAAAAATGTTCGAATGTTTGGAGAATTTTTTTAAGTTGATGTTTTTGACGTGCGACAACCATGTTTTCACACACAAATAGCTACATCCCTTTTATTAACATATCCCCCCCCCCCAACTGATCGGAGTGGTGCGCCATAGTTAAAAAAATGAAAGCTAATTTTCGTATAACCATATGGAAACATCTCATGACAAGTGCATTTATGATATGCTGTAATAGATAGTAAAAAGTCAGAAAAAAGTGGATATATTTACATAATGGCAGTCTATCTGTTTAGGCAATTAGCCTAATTGTTGCCGAGAGTCGGATTAAAAATGTACGTAGAATTAGTTTCTACGCCACCCGAGAGGTACTTACAGTACGCGGCGCGTTTTTTTCAGTTGTTTCCCCAGGATTTGACTGGTTTCGGACAAAAAATACAAAAATTTGTACTGAAATGTGACAAATAGTTGATTTTAGACATTTGGGAAAAATATGCTTTTCTATAACATTTTGAGTACCAATAAAAGCTTAAAGCTTTTCAGCAAGACTCATCATAATCCCCCGCCGGATACAGAAAAATCCAGGTTTGATGAAATTCGGCCAGGAATTAGAAAAAATATGTACGGTAATGTGAAAAATCTTCGATTTTAGACTATTTATGAATAGTTTGAATCCCTATAACAGTCCGAGTTTCACTAAAAGTTTGGTGTTTTACCAAGTCTCGTCAGAATGCGTAGCTGGATACAGAAATATAAAGAGGTTTTCGATGTTTTCAAAAACGATTGTGGATGTTTTAAAGAACGTTTGCTCATCTATAACAGATCGAGTTTCTGTAAAAACGTTAAGTTTTTCAATTAATATCATTAGAATGCGTAGCCTGATACAGAAATACTCAAATTTGTCAGACTTCAGTCACAATTTAAGACAATTTATACAGGCATGTGATAGCTCGTTGATTTCAAACGTTTTGAAAAAAGTGTGCATCTCTGTAACATTTTGAGTACCAGTAAAATCAAGAAGACTCATCAGAAACCGCAGACGAATACAGATATGATAAAGATGTGTCCTACTTCGGCCACAAATTAGAAAAATATGTATGGAATGGTGGAAAATCGTTGAGTTTTGATGTTTTAAAAAGGCTGCGTCTAGTCGTCCCGAAAAAATGTGAGAGTTGGAAAAGGGGATGGGCTAGTTGTCCCGAAATTTGTGAAAAATATTTCACTACTCATCCCGAATTTCGGGACGACCAGACACTTCGTTTCAAAAAACGTTTGATCGCCTATAAAAGATCGAGTTTCAGTAAAAACGTAAAGTTTTTCAACAAATATCATCAGAATCCGTAGGCCTACCCTGCGGGCAAAAAAATTAATGATGTCCTAGAGACGTTTTCAGGACATCTCTAAGACGTCTTTTGAAATATGTCTTTTGGACATCATAGGGATGCTTTTAAGACGTCTAATGTCAGTACGAAAGATGTCCTGAGAACGTCGTCTGTCTTTAAGGTGTCTTTAGGACATTAGACGTCTTAGAGACGTTGTTTGGACTGACATTGGGCGTCCTAGGAATGTCCCAAGATCGTTATGAGATGTTCATGGTTTTGTGCCCACTGGTATACAGAAATACTGAAATTTGACCAAATTTAAGTACAGACTACAACAATTTGTACGGAAATGTGAAAAATCGTTGATTTCAGACGTTTGAAAAAAAGTTGGAAATTGGATAATAGGCCACCGCAAACAAATATAGAACTCTTTTGTGAACCCGAGAAATCTCTGACTATTAGTAAAAATACCATAATTTGTTATAGTCTTTTGATATCAGAAACTTAGATAAAAAGTGGTATCAATTTTTTTATTATATCTTTAAAAGATGCACTAAATTATGTGCACATAATTTTGTATTCGCTTGTGAATTTTACAACTTTTTCCATTGCTTAAACTTAATATTATTAAGACAGCACTTAGAAATTTAGAATTATCCGTTCCAGTTCTCCAAGGTTAAGGGGTAAGCTTAATTATTTGTCCTATATTCTGAAAAATGCAAAAACACTTTTAACTTCAAAAACCCCTATTACACAAGCATAACAGACAACCACTTATATCATTCACAAAAAAAAACAAATATTAATTTGTGATGATGATTTACAATTCGATACTTTCCGTAAGGTATTTTAAACCAGATTATATGAAAAATAACTTTTTTCGGAAAAATAACAAATTAATTTTTATTTATTGTTTTTTTTATGTCAACAATAGTTATCATTGCACAAAAAATATATGTGATTGACTATACATCCTTTGACCCATTTTAAACTAGATATGTTGTATATTGCCTTTCGTTTATGAAATTTCTGCACAATAACGGTAATTTTGAATTCATGATAAAAACATTTGTAATCAGACACCTTCTTTAATATTCTTTGATACATTACTAATTATACAGTAAGGTCAAATTCATACCAGTCATATACATGAGTGCGAAAGAGATGCTTGAATGCGCCGTCGACTACGTATGTCACTCGCACACACGCGCGAAAATTATTTTTATCACAAAAAAAAAAGAAATTTTTAACATTGTTCTATGCATGATCTGAAATTTAGCCCAACAGCATAGGTTGCTCCGCCAAAGGAGTACCACGGGACTAACAAATACGATCTTCTTGGTTGACTCTTCATGAAGAGCCCCAAATTATCCATTTGGATTACTTAAAAGGGCCTATTACTGAATGGAATTAGGTGCAACATCGCAGGCGTCTTTTCTGCCGGACATTTGTATATTAATCAGGCGAAATGTCCACGGAGATCATGGTATCTCACCAATATCGATTTGCACCTACTATCGGCGCAAAAATGATAGGCATCTGCCTTTAAAGCTTAACAACTCAGCAAAAAAATGCTAGAGTAATAAGTTAATAGTCATTTGAAAGCTGAAAGTGTTCCACGTAAATGAGCTTGAAGACGTTAATGTAAAAAAATTGTTGTGCTTTGCAGACTGAAAATTGTAAAAAAAAAAAAAGCAAGGAATTTCGGGCACATTTAAGAAGAGTCAAGTTTAGAGCATTATTTCTTATACAAGAGGCAATGGGAAAAATGTTTAAAAATTCATGAATATGAGGAAAACATTTTTGAACAAATTGCAGTTGACCAATTTGAGAAATAATAAAAATTGTTGCTTAAAATTACAAAAATGTACAACTATACTATCTTCA
>JAABKJ010008609.1:0-11404 GCA_011634705.1 Andricus grossulariae | reverse complement strand
TTCATTTCGTCGAAAATAATTTTTTGCGAAATTCCTCCTCGAATAAAGTACGTAAACGTAGTTTATTGTCTTCTCATCCATTTAACAAAGTTTCAGCCTGAGATTTCATTTAGAAAAAAAGTTCTTAAATTCAGAAAATTGAAAAAGTGAGGCCGGTAAGGTAGGTATTTGTGCGTGTCACATGCCCTTAATTACTAATTACATTAGGTTGGGGATAATAAACTAATAGCTTCTAATTAAATCACTCAAATCATTTTAAAGTTGCAGTGTATTTTAATAATTCATAGGTACAACTCAAACGAGAATGCGTTCGACTTGCGTTACAAGTGTTACAATGTTTATTAATTTATAATATAAGACGCACGGTTTACTCTCGTCCAAAGACAGATTCTCAAAAAGTTTTTTTTAATACATAGATTTTCTTTTGCCTCCTGTGCAATAAACTATGTAGGAATGTATGAAGAATCACGTGTTTACGGCGAGAACGTATGACACTGTGATTTTATCACGACTAAAGGAATCAATAATGTTTCACTGAGAGAAAGAGCGGGGGAGGATGGACTTTTACATATAATATACCGTGTGTAATATACACATCAGTAATATATTATACATAAAAGCGAAGAATCGCATTAGGAAGTTTTCAACTCACTTCAACTATATTTACATTTTCATCGATTTCACAGATCAATCTTAGCACTCTATATAGCATTTATTGCGATCATTATAATATCATATCCTCGGACACTGCGAAAACTAGGTGAGATAATTCGAAACGCACAATTACGCTATCTAAATACAACTAGATCTTTAGATAATAAAATATAAATCGATTAAATGCATTAAACTCTGCTTTATTATGTTCTGCCATCATTTTAAATATTGCTCTACATCCGCACGCTCACTATATTTAAATTTTAAGAGAGAATTACATTTTATTTCGCAATTTCGAAAATTTCAAGAAGATTTTACCAACCCTTTGGAACAACAGTCTAATATCCAATATTGATAAACTCGAAACCAGATTTCAAAAAACTAAACCCCCTTTTTATTGCACACTTTCCTCTTTTTCTTAAATTAATTTTAAATTAGTGGCTTGTCCCAAAGGGTTAATCTGACAATCAGTAATTTTAGGGCCCTTCAGCCTCTTATTTACTAAAAAAGATAATTTTTGATTCTATATAATTTTGTATATAGTTTTTTAAAAACATTTTTGAACGCTTTTTTCTTTGAATGAAGAGCCCCATAACAAGACGATAAATTAGAGACACTTCTATGGCTTAATCGTAGCAGAGCGTAATTTCATGACTGAATTCTCGTTTTGAGTTCAATAAGAATAAATTACAAATAATAGTGCTGATCACCTTTGTTAGAAACGCACCTTAAATTGCAGTCGTTGCTTTCATGAAAAGACACGAAGACTATTTATACACTAATAAATAAAACCGAAATATAATATTTATATTTATATATGGCTATCCTTAATTTGTCGTTAAAAGTTTCTTTGGATTCAAATATAACATCCCAGAGAAGAAATTAATTTGTCCTCTGGTCTGCTTTCTATCTTCTTTCTCTCTTTCACTCTTTCGCCTTTCTTCGATGAATAATTCTATGATTTATTAATTTCCTCGGCGAGACTATCTTAACAACCAGCTTTATGTCTTTTCTAATTCCTAATTTCTTTTCGGACGATGTAGTAACCTTTTTAGAAAGAAGGACTTTCTTCTAACAATTTTTCTTTCGCTTTTATCTTTCTTCGTTAAAGTTTCATATTCTTATTTTTCTACACTGTTCGTTGTTTTATGAAACTTTCGCGAAAAATCCATCGCATTTAACATAGTTTTTTACACTTCGATGCTCTATTTACATTTAAATTCTCACACACAATTAAGTTTAGGCTATAGCATCAGTAAAACCTGAGCCTTCAAAACATATTAGGGTTCAAAGTTGAAAAAAAATCTGATAATCTTTTTCTCTAATTTTTGTATTGTTTTTTTTTTCTTGTTTCATACAATTTACAATGATCAACATCGCAAACTGCATGTAACTTTTTAGGATTTTTAAATAACAGAACATTTAAAAAGGAGTTCTGAACTTAAAAAATGTTTTGGTGAACCCTGTCGGCAAATGTGTAAAATTTCGAATTCTATCGAAACTATTGAAAATTCGTGACTGAAATTTTGAATGTTTAAACTACTTTTAGTAGTAAACTAAGCAAGGAGAGTCACTTAGTAATACATCTAGTAATATACATTTATGTAGTAAATACACCCAGGCTGTCTATTTACATATAAGATCTACTTTTAAATTAAGTCATTGCTGTGTATTCTTCACTATTCTGTTTTTTTTTTTTTTTTTGTCAACAAAAAAAGAATATCAGAGCCATTATTAAACTTAGACTACAACTTACAGACTTTCCACAGCTGAAAACTGTGTTGGAATTTAAATACAACCTCTAAGGCACGAGCGTGTACACAACGAGATAGAAGTAATTTTAAAAAAGCTAATATATTACAGAATACAGATTCAATCCTGAAAGAGCTGATATGTTAAGGATTCAAAGAGATATTATTTTACAGTTTTAATCCTTAAGGGCTAGTATGATACAGATTTAATTCCAAAGCGCTGATATTTTACGAACCTAATCCTGCAATTTTACAGAATGAACTGAAGAAATGAAGAATTCTTCACTCGTTGCCTTTGACACCCAAAAGTTTTGCGGCGTCATCAGGAGTTGCAAGAAGCATTTTGTCAACAATGCCTGGATCTTTGATTCCCAGTAAATTTGAAATCAAGTCATTGCCAGTTTCAGCGGCGTCAGGGTTGCTTTGCTGGGATAATTTCCCAGTCAAAGTTGTCAGTTTTTCGTAGGGGTTGAACCTCATCAGTGCACTAGGTGCAGCATCTCCGGTAGCTACAGTCGCTACTGTTGGCAAGGACATTCTTTCATGGCTCATTGAACTTCCTGAGTTCGCTGCAATTAGAGCTGGAGATTGCTGCTGACTTCTGGGAGTGATTGTAGAAGGGTGAGTTGGAGAAATGTCCTCGTCGCCGCTTCCAGGGTAGACTGATGAGTCCGCTGCTTCGTGCTTCTTCCGGTGACGAAGCATACTATGTTTTAAGGTGAATCTCCGGTCGCAGATATCACACCAGAAGGGCTTTTCTCCTGTGTGGGTTCTTACGTGACGTCGGAGATCTTCGGCTGACCAAAATCGACGCATGCAGAATGCACAGACCACCTGGAAAGTAATTTTAGAGATTAGAAACATTCAAGTGCTGCTTGAAAAAATAAAAACAAAAGAATAAGGAAATTACTTTATTTCTTTTTGGCATATATGTATAAACAAAAGCTTGTTTTAAAATTTTAATTCAAAAAATTATATATTTTATTGTCTGCCTATCAGTCTTTGCAAACTTTGCTTGTAAAATGAAACCAAATTCTGAAATGATAAATACCTTTCTATCTTTGTAGTCAAGGGATCTGGGACCATCGCTCGAGTGCTGAGTCGGTGGAGGTTGTTCCTCAGCAGCATGAATCCCCATCTGTAAAGCACCCTTCGAAACTAAGATCTCATAGTCTCGCTCATGATTCATCTTGATATGATCCAAGCAGTCCTGACGATCAGCAAACCCATTATCGCAATTCGGAATATGACACTTGAAGGGCGTGTCTGTCGGTCCAGGTGAAGACCTTGGTGAAGTTCTGCAGGACCTTAGATTCTCATTCGTCGAAGAGGAAGTGTTTTGACACGACTTGGAAACCTCGATCCCAGCAGATGAATTCTCCATGTTCTCCGAACTCGAAGATCCACCCTCATCTCCACTATGATCGTTCTGTTTCTGACAGTTGTCAGAATTTTGAGGGTCACTAGAAGAAGTTTCAGACCTAGAATTCGTCTCTCTGGAGTGTTTTGTCGACCTGTGTTTCTTCAAATTCCCCAAAGTCGCGAAAGTCGAACTAGGACATTGATTGCACTTGTAGGGTCTCTCTGGAACGTTCCTTGTCGAGAAAGTATTGTTATTCGTCACCCTCATGTCTTGACCATCAGGAGAGGAAGAATTTCTGGTGCTTCTAGCATTTGCTCGCTGAAGAAGGCTCTTGTGTTTCCGGTTCAGGTGACGGTCACAGTTAGACTTTGTCGTAAAATCCAACATGCAATGCTCACATCTGTATGGCTTGACTCCAGTGTGGGTGAGAATGTGCCTCCTCAATGAAGAAATCCAGGGGAATGCTCGTTTACAGTATTTACACTCTACTCTGTTAGGTGCCATGGAGTAGGCAGAAGCCTTCTTTTTCTTCTTCTTCTTTTTCCTCTTGGAAGATGTCGAAATAGCAGAGTTCTCCGATTTCTCATCACTCCCCGAATGGTTTCCAGAGTGATCACTATTGGAGTGAGCGGCGCCATCTTCGTCACTTAAATACTGAGATTTGAATTGGTGGTAATTTTGAGAGGCATTATGAATTAGTTTGGGAACACTGGCTAGGTCCACAGCCTCGTCTTCGTTTTTCACGGTTCCTTCATTTCCTGGAGTTTCCAATTCAGTCGCATCATTAGAATTCGTCTCACTTTCGGAAGCACATCTTTTTTCGGGGTTTTCGTCATCAGACGGAGCCTCATTCTGTTCTGGTGCTTCACTTTTGAGATCCAAAGGATGTTCAGGAGCATGCATGTCATCTTCTTTTTGTTCTCTAACATCTGAATTACTTTCGAGCTTCCCTCTTAATAAGCTCATCGTCTTTGTATGATCTCGGGGCTCTGCACCAGGCTCTTCATCGATGATCAACTCCTCATCAGTTTCATTTTCCTCTGGCCTGTTTCCCTTAAGTTGCTGAGCAAGGATTGCATACTTGACCTGATCAGAAATAGAATGCTTTCCATAGTCAGACTGACCCTCTTTCTGCAATGGAACTTCATAGGGAGAGCTTCTGTTCAGGAAGGCCTGAGAAGCCTGGCCTACATCTTGAAGCAGCCCTGGAGGTCTCGCTGGAGGTCGACCTCTCGTCGAATGGCCACCTCTAGGTCTTCGATGCCACAAGGCATTGTGCTGTTGTTTTATATGCCTCTCCATATTAGTCTTGAGTGTGAACTTTGCTGAGCAATATTCACAGGTGAAAGGTCTCTCAGTTCTGTACCTCCTCTGCTTCTGCTTCCTCATGAGGACACCATTTTTAATGACCATTTTGACGGTATTCGGCGACGGGGATTCGCTGATCCTCTCTCTGGTTGAGATTACCTTACTCGGGACTTTTGGCTGCATCAGGTTTGAATAGTTCATCTGTTCATCGAGTTGTTGGGAATTTCTTCCTGGAGGATAGCTGGTATTAAATCCTGTATTTTCAAGTGGCTGCTCGACCAAAGTGCCACCGCTAGTTTGAAGACCTCTAGCAAGTTCCTTCTGTAATCTTTCTTTCATCACGTAACCTTGATCAAAAAGTGGATTGAAGAAATAAGGTGCTATCAGTCCTGCACCGGCTGATCCTAGAGCCAAATTGCTGTAGATCATGTTCGCATGTGCGTTGGCATATAAAGCTTCCAAAGAAGTTGGAGGGGAAACTTGACGAGATTTCAATAAAGCTCGTGTCAGCAAGAGAGGATTCGTAGCGTTGTAAAAGTCCTTTTGGTTTTCATTCTGTTCATCAGAATTTTCGCTTATTTCTGGTTTTTGTTTGGATTTTTTGCTCAGGTCAAGAACATCCATCGAGAGATCCAGGGGTCCATCGTCACTCGAAGTCACGTTGGAGGAATCATTCGCGACCTTCTTCAAGTTCATCGGACTAGCTTGTATTCTTTGGTGTACGTCCGGTTTGGTTTCATTGACTAGAGATACGCTGTCCTCCGATGACCTTGACTCGAGATCTTCATCTATCCTGGAATTTTCAGACTTCATGATTAGATGTTGGGGGGAAGTTCTGTAGGTCAACTCGAGAGGTTGAACTGATTTTGGTCTGGGGAACACCTCCGATTTATCGTAGTGGTTCATCTGAAGGTTGATCTGGTTCATTTGGTTTATTTGATTTAGTTGATTTATTTGGCTTATGTGGCTCAGCTGGTTAAGTTGGTTCAGCTGATTTATTTGGCTTAGCTGACTTATGGGATTCATCTCTTTAATGACCTTGCTTTCCTCCTTTATTCTAATGTCTGGTTGCACCATAACAGAGTAATGATTCTGGGAAAGCGGCTCCTCTTTGGGATAAACGAGAGCCTTCCTTACTTCATCTTTCACACTTCTCGATGTTGTCCTATCCAAACTTTCGTTCGTAGAATCCTCAGTCGGGTGATAAATGATCATCTTCTGAACATCATTTTTGTCATGAATTCCATGTCGATTCCTCACGTGCCTCTCGCAGTTGGCCTTTGTCGTGAAGGCGTAGCCGCACTCAGCACACTCGAAGGGTCTATCACCATTGTGTGTCTTCAGATGCCTCGTAAGGGTTGTCTTGTCAGTGCTCGTATAAGGACAGATATTACATGGATAAGGCATTCCAGGTCCAACACCCAAATGGGTTCTATTGTGGCCTTTCAAGGCTCTTAAGTTGGGAAAGATTTCCTTGCAAAGTTTACAAGGAAACTCGCCCTTGAGCTTCATTTTCCTGAACTCAGATGCAAAAGCATCTTGTGTTTCTTCCTCATGGTACTCTGAAGAAAGGGTTCCTGATGATCCAGAAGATCCAACATTCTGGTTGATTTTATTACTGCAATTGTCAGGAGTACTCGCATCGGATCTGGAGAAGTTGTGAAGGATCGGACTTGAAGTGAGGCTAATGATGCTCTGGATATCAGCGAGGTCTTTTCCCTCTTTAGCTTCTGTCATGGCTGCCTTGTTTTGTAGATTGAGTCCTGCAAAAAAATCATCTCTTCTCGATTGAATGTCACTCCCCTTCCATTGAATATTCGGAAGTCCACAGTCCAGTTCATGAGACTCCAATGCTGATTTACAAGGGAAAGCCCGGAGGCATTTCGAACACTGGAACTTCGCCATGTCCCCGGATGTTGGTCGATGGAGAAACTCTTCACATTTCGCCCTTGCGATGACAGGGTACTTAGTTGATGTGAAGTCGACGAATGTTAGGTCTCTAAACCCTTCAACCGAATGTCTCAAGGTTCTCGTGACATTCCTAAGGGAATTTTCGTTAAAATTGTTCTCTGATCGATGAAGATTCAGAACCCTGTGGGTTTTGAACGACAAATTGTCGGGTTCGCATTTCTCGAAATCAGAATGACAGTTGTAGTTCTGGATATCTAAGTTTGTTTTGAATTTTTTCTGCAGGCTAAGATCCTCTGTGTAGTCGAGGGATTTCCTCTTCTTGATGAAAGTGGGAGACTCTAGTTTGCCGATGAGGTCAGGCGAGTTCCGTTTGGCGATTTCATTGTTGTTGTACTCCTCGAATTTTTTGGAGGGCGATTCTGAGTCATTGCTGGCTTCAGAATCCGAACAGCTGTTTGGTGAGAGATGATTGTGAGCTGTTTTCGAGTGTCTCGTCATGTTTCCATTCGTGGTGAAAGCCATGTCGCACTGTTTACATTTGAAGGGCCGCTCACCGGAATGTACGAGAACGTGACGGTCTAGGGAACTGGCCGAACTTAGTACTTTGTAACATACTCTGCAGCTGAATTCTTCGTCGATGCTGCAGTCGATACTTCGTGGCGAATTATGGTTTCGCAGGTGGTTTGTTAAGTCCCGAACTGTTGGGAGGATTGAGGGGCACGCTGGACAGGGATGCGATTCTTCTGATTGGTCAATCTGAAGAAAAAGAATTAATTAGGTGTTGTTATGTAAGCAATCAGCTTTGAATTTGAGAAATCAGTTTAATTTAGATAAAATGCGACTCTTTCTTATATGCAAGATTACAAATATTATCATATCTGCAGTTAATAAAATTCGTATTTCATAATTCGAGTAAAAACTTGGTCAGTAAGAAAAGAAGATTTGATATCAGGATTGTTATCTCCAAAGAAGCCGATTAGTAATTGGTTTCGCTCTCGTTAGAATGTCATATATTTATGATTTATCATTGAATTTCAAGGTAAAGGAAGCACTTGACACTTACCAATAGCGATGATGCAATCTCAGTTTGAGTCTCACTGCTGTGTGTCTGAAAGAGTCCGATCTTTGAATTCACTGAAATTAGAAAAGAAAAGTTAATTAGGCACTTGAACAAAAAATGAACTAAAATGAAATAATTCTAAAAACAAAAGCGAGTGAAACATGAAAAAAGAATGAAGCCATACTGAATAGTTAAATATGGACCACAGTCTCGTTCTTCCCAGTCTGACTCAACGGATGTATGTGGTCACATCTTCAGCATATCACTAGTTTTAGGACAAAGAATATGGAATGACATAATTTTTACGGAAAAGAAAAATCCCGAAAATATAATGACCGAAATATAAAATATGCGAAAAATGAAAATGTCAGAAAATTCAAATTATTAACGCAAAAAAAATAAAACTGCCGGAAACGTTTATTATCAAATTGAAATATTCCGAAAGTAAAAGCTGACGAAACTGGAAACATTCAGAAATATCACGTTATCAACATTTTATAATTACCGACATTATTAAACCCTAATATTCAAATTTCTTTAATTATATAATTTTGGTAATTTGATATTTCTAAATTTCTCTAGTTTCGTTAAGTTTTACCTACTGTTGAAATATTTCAAATTTGGTAGTTTTTTTTTGTTAGTAATTTGTAATTTCGGAAATTTTCTATTTCGGTAATTATGTTTTCGCTATTTTTCAACATTTGAGATTTTCCTTTCTTGGCAAAATTATTTCGTCCCAAACTATGAAACAGTTTCCGTGTTATGAATGAATTATGAGCAGACACGAGTATCTAATACAGACACATGTATTATTTAGCACCAAGAGCGTTATACTTTGTGTTAATTATAAAAATAATTACGAGTGCAATTATTAGACTGGTATATAATTCCTTTTATATAACCATATGCCCATATATTACTACGCTTCCTTAACATTCTTTATACTTTCTCTCTTTATATTATCGTCAATTCCCTGCCTTTCTGGAAATACTAAATGGTGCTGATAAGAAAAACCCATCACATTCATTGCAAAGAGAGTGATATCATAAAATCAGTTAATTGTTCATCTCTTATATTCACTGAGGGTAATCTTTGCTCCTATAAATTACGAATGCATCATGCATAGATTGAAGATTACTAGTGGATATTGCGGTGCTGAGAAGATAGGAAAATAAGCGATTTTCCTCTTGTTATGGAAACTATCGAAAGCATCTTCATGCAACTATCGTCGCCATATAGAATCCATAATCCAAGAAGAATTGCGTGGAATTAGTAGCCGTAAAATGATGCAATTGAATGTGAGTTGGACACGGAGGAATGAGAGCGGATTCATGTCGAGAAACGTCGAACGATCGATCAGTGACGCTGATAACATTGAGCTATTTCAAAACACTACAATTGCCTTTGTCCATTTTATTAATCATTTTAAATTTTTCTAAAAATAACAGTATATAACTTTGTTAACAGATTCCGGAAATAATCTTACAAAGTAATTATGTCAAATGGAAAAGCAAAATTTAGAAATCTATCTTTGATCATAAAATGATGTTTAAATTGGATGATTGGACAAAAATGGTAATAGTCATCGAGACTTAAGTGACCTTCACTCCGAGCTTCACTCAGCTGCAAGGAATTGAATCATTCGGAACCAGCGAGATAAGATGGCACACTTGAAGAGCGTATTGGTCACTAACACTGTTTCGTTATCTGAGGAAGAAACGTGAGACCTTACACATATTATGTACACGATTATTGATCATGTGCGTCGAAGAAGTAAAGATTATTTGATTACGAGGAAAATTTGTTTAGAAAACTCAAATATCGACAGAAGCTTTAATTCACCATGAAAATTGTCTAGATTATTAAAAGCCCCCTTTTGGATATCTAAGATTTTTTCATGAGTTTTATAATAATACATGAAAGTTCCAAATTTTCAATTTTGTGGGTTATATGGGCCATATCAGAATTTTTCCTTAGTCATAAAATAAAATATGAGACCCTCTATTGTTACGCCTGTGACTTTATCGGCGTTGATCGTTGATAAAGAGAGAAAAAGGGGACTATGTAGTCACATCTTGGAGGCCTGAGTACGGGATAAGCTCATACTAGCGCATTATTGAGAATCTGACGTGTTGCGGAAGTCGACATATATAGTTTACCGGAGATGGAGATCCGGGACAATAACATTTATCAACGACCTCGCACTATGCTCAGACCGCAACGAAAAAAGGCGCATGTCCTCTCTGTCGATTCATGGATGAATCAAAATGACCTTGCTTAGAAAAAATCAAGCTTGTAGGTCAATCACCTATACTGAAAATAATCAACAAGGCATAAGTAATCAAATACATGATCAGAATAATAAGTGATACCCGAGGTGATGCCAATAATAATAATAATAATAATAATAATAATAGTTGATAAAAATAATAAGTGATGCCCGATTAGAGCATATATAATGATAATGATAAGGGATTTCCAGGTTAAATTATTTTGCGGATTCTGTTTTGTGAAAAGGTACGTGATAATTTAGAGTGACAGGGGAATTTAGAGTTTATGACGAGTGACGAATTGTACGCAGTTGAAGTCATTATCGATCCGTTTGCACATCAAGACAGACAAAACATCTCCAAGCCATTATCATTCTTAGTATCATCGATTGATGTTTAGATTAACGTTTGTGACATGCAATATTTGCAGCAGACATTGAGGAAAAAGTTCTTTAATTTTTGATGTGGCAAACAATTGTTGTTAGGTTTCGACTATTTCCAACACTTGAACTCTGCGATTTCAGGAGAAATTTGTGTGAGCCTTTGTTACAATTTAATACATATCATTTGAATTCTATAATTGAATTGCAGACTATTTGACCCTATAAACAGTATTAAATGTGGTCTTTCAGAAAATTGTAGCAAAAAAAAGAAACCCTTATTCTTTAACTCGGTGTAAAAAAGAACGTCAGTTTTGTCGCAGAGGATTTTAAACTTTAATGCACAGGGAAATGTCAAAACACCTGGAAAGTGGTGCCATCTATACAATTAATTTTGGTTGCAGAGGGTTCTGATGTCTCCCAGTAGAAAAAACGAAAAATGTGTACTTTGGAGAGCTCAATCTCGATGATTATATATTTAAAAAATTCTGAAAAAATTACGTTTCGTTCTTTGTATTATGTCTTACAATTAAGCCAAGTTTAATTTATTTATGTCTATTTCAAGAAAAGTTATGAACATTCGAGTAAAGAGGGCTAAACAATACGTGTATTCCCAGGTAACAATATTTGTCTTGATTTTGTCTTGGGTTAAGACTAATCCAAGACAATTTCAAGTTATTCTGTATGTCTAGCTCGTGAGACGGAAC
>JAABKJ010008608.1:0-11404 GCA_011634705.1 Andricus grossulariae | reverse complement strand
AACTTGCATGTTAATGTTCCTTCTTGTCCTGAAATCGTGATCATCTCTCAGAAGGTGCCTGCTTTCCGCGGTTGGTACTAATGTCGCTTCCTCAGCTTCAACTGCAGCTTGATCAAGCAGCGATTGAGAAAGCGGTCCGCGTACATATCCATTTTTCGAGAGGTATGCACGTTGATTTCGCAAGGATTGAAGCGAAACGTGCTGAAGCTCCAGGTGTTTTTGGCACCACAGAGTATGCATGCGTGCCATTAAGCCTCGGTGAACAGGGATAATGCTGGCATCGTAGCAGTCTAGCAAGTCATCCTCCAGTTGATTCGTCCACTCAATGCGGGCGTGTCTTCGGCTCGTCGTCGCGTTTCCATCTAAATTATTTTCAGCACCCCGAACTCTAGGATGATCGGCATTGTTTGCCGACCCATTATCAGGTGCTCTGCGCGTTCGATCATTTTGAACCGCATCTACAACATTTTGGTGTTTTAGTGGTGCCATTGTTGTCCCCACGAGCAGCTAGGGAAATGGTTGGTCCATCCTTGTAGAGCCCCGCGTGCAAGGATGAGGCTGCATACTCTGAGAGGTCGCCCGGTATCCCAAAGTCACAGTTTGAGGCACCTCAACCAGGTGCCATTCAGATTTCGGCACGGTTGCTACGCCTCCGCTTAGGGGTTATTTCTTCGGGACAATTCCTGGCTACGTCTCACGACCGTGAGATGAGTGACCGACAGGCATGAAGAAACTACAATAATGTTTTTGCACGCGGGTGCAGATGAGAGCTTAAGAACCTTGGCTGTGATGTTGTATCCTGCCGGAACCAAGAGTTTTGTTACGAATATAGTTCGTTTTGCGAAATTCTGAAGAACGGTTTCAGGCCTCAAGTGCGTTCGGTAGTGAAGGGCTGCAAACAACGCTGTAAGAGTGACAAAGATGATACTGATGTGGCTGCGGTAAACTAAGGTGAAAATGACACAATTCTGGAACGCGAAAATGAAAGCTTCTGTGCCTGAATTCAGTACGGATGATTGGAGTAAAGAATATTTTAGCTCCTTCGACAAGGACTGATATATTCTACATTTCTGTAAAAGTTTCCGTGCCCTTTCTTCTCGCGGAACTGTTAGGGACATTTTTTGACGTCTGCTTTCTTTACTGGAGCTTTGAGAAGTAAGGTTTCTAGATCGATTAATGCACTTTTTTCACTTATGAAGTTAAGATGAAGGCCGAGGGTCTCGGTCGCCTGCTCAGTGGCTTTTTAAAGGAACGCTCCTTTGCCAACCATCCCGTGAATCCTGAACATTTTTAGGAGAGGGTCTCTTTTATTTGTCACTATGTGAGCTGTACTCATGATAATTTGGTGGCAGAGATATTAGAGATTTAGAAATCCGCGCCCGCTTTGACTGTCATCACACACTCAACAAGTGAAAGCTGTTGACCATCAGCTAGCATATTGCTGACAGAATACGGGTACCATCTGACGCTAGTAGAAGTCTAGAGTGGAAAGCGAGGTGATTTAGAGAAGATGAACAGTTTTTCTCTGATCTATCTCAAATCTTTCGAGACCCTCTAGTTACTGTCGACTACCAGCTCATGGCAGAGGATTACGAGGCATTTTGTCGAGAAGTCTACGAGGTCAAGCATCCACTGGAAAAAAAACACAAAGAACGTAAATAGCTTTAAGGATCTGTGCAGTGTCCTCATAACACCTGAGGAGGAGTGGCCACGTATCACTATCAAAGAGGTGAAAGAAGTATTTAGTAAAAAAGTATTGTTCACCTCGGTGAACAGAGAGAAAGAAAAAACCCAAAATAATGAACAAGAGTGACTCTTTTTCTTTTACTTCATGAATTGCCCATGAGAGTGTGAATTTATACATATAAGACATAGAAAAATGTATGTTGAAATTAGTCTGCCCTCAGCCAGGCCGTGGTTCTTGGCAAATGTTTTCTTCAACCGAAGATGAGCTGTTTACAAATAAATAAAACAGCTTCCAACGACTAAAGTAATTTGCAGGTAAAAACTGCAACATAGCCACTCCTCCTCCCTTCTGCTCCAAGAAACATGCAACAGTAAAATGACGAAAACGATGAAAAAATAAAAACTGTTCCAGGAAGGAGATAGAAGGAGGAGCAGGAGAAACTACGCAGATACCGCTCCTAGCAGGAAAAACATCGGCAACTAGGGTGATCCACTAGTCAATTTTGTGACGGCAACCGCCCTCATTAAAATAGTTGCAGTTTTGACACTGTGTATCTTTCTGACCGAATTCCTCATAGAAGAGGATGAGGTGTTCTGAAGACCATTGTCACATACGTCCTTTCCTGCCTCAGTTATGACAGGGCACACAAGACATATAGTGGCTAAAGCTTTCCGTCATATGCCTCACCTTCTTGTCGCTGGTGACATATGTGGTCTTGTGGTTCATTTTCTAGACAGGATTCAATCGTGACTTGTAATTCAGCAGTTGGAGCAGGATCTGATCTGAAAGAACTCCACAGGATCGGTAGTAATGTGAGAGGCCGCTCCTGCAGCTCATCATCGGGAAAGTCCTCCTGATTCTCTTTGAAAAGTATAAGCAAACACAGAAGCTCCTTTCCTGCTCTCTATACCGGTTCCGAACTCCTGTATCCGAGAGCAGTCAGCCAGTTCCGAGATATCCACATACGGCGGATAACTTCCATGGGCTTCTTTCCGGAAACTGAGCGAACCTCTTGTTCTGAAAATGCCTTTTTCCGCAGCAGAGCGTGGGGGACCTCAAGAACTATGAACTGCTTGAACCGCCATGAACACTGCAACTTTTTCCTCTCGCTAATTTCCGAATTACGGTGAGGGGTGATGGTGTCCGAGGAAAGGACGCTATTACATGCAATGGACGAACAGTAAAAATAAAAAAATGAGATCAGGTCGAAAGAAACACCCCGTGGTAATAATGATGTTTATTGAGCAACGTATGGGTTAAGCTTTTTGAAATGGAAAGCGCCGAGTGCCCTCCCATTATCATTCGCCAATTTATACAACAGGGGCGAGCGTATCCCCATGATACGGAAAGGACCATGAAAGCGCTTATTCCCTACCTAATACTTAAGGTCACATCGCAATTGATTATAACTGCGATTTTTTCTACCTCATGGGCCTCTTCTTAAGACAGCGTAACTACCCTGGCGTAAGTTTTCGATAGGAATTCATTTCGAATGATTCCAAAACAATTCAAATCATTCCGAAATCTGTATCCGAACCAATCCGAATCTACCTGAAGCAATCCGAAAAAAGTTCTGAATTTCATTCGATCCAAATCGGTTGAAAATTAATCCGACTGAATCCGGCCCAATCCAAACTTCCAATCCGAATCAGTCCTCACCAAATTTTCAATCCGAATGAATTTGGTTCGGATTGTTTCAAATTCGAAGTTCGGATTGATTCGGATTACTTTTCAACCGATTTAGATCGAACGTAATGTAGAACTTTTTTTGATTGGTTTGGATTGATTCGGGCTGGTTCGTATACAAATTTCGAAATAATTCGGAATGATTCGGAATGAATTCCTATCAGAAAATTTCGCCAGGGTAAATCTCTTAATTCCTCTAGCCGCTCCATACGCACTACCCATGTTTCTCTGTCGGGTTCGATTCACTTTTTGCCGAAATTCCCTGAACAATTCAAATTACATTGACGAATTCCGTCCCATTATTCTGAAGCCGTATTATTCCAAAGCCCCGAATATGTTTTTGGCATTGGCTGATCGTAGGGCTTTGCGTTCGATCAACTTAGTGAAGTTGTCGTGAAATACGATGATATAACAGTTTCCTGTTTTACTACATGTGTACGATACGATGCAATCCATGGACCCCAATGCCCAGAGTTGATATACCATCCATTTTCCAATCAATTCGGTCACTTTCGTCTTCAGACTACTAATCCACAGAAGGTCTTCTGCTGTCTGATCTCGTATTCGCTTCTACAAATTGTATTTCCATCCTCGTAATAGCCAATCTGTTTCTTTCCGAGAGACCTATATAAATACCAGGCGTTGCCAAACTCAATTTAGTCGAGACCAAGTATACACATAAAATCGAATCCCAAAATAAAATGTGGTGATAACGTCTCCGTTACGCGGAACGGTACTTCATGCTTAACACCGTCCAATTCTATCGGCTGAAATAGCCGCCCTAGAATATAAGAAGTAGACTCTTTAGCTAATCTCATCATAGCTGATTTAGCGTCCAACATGTTTAGCTTTTGTTCTAACATCAACAACCACACCAGAAATTCTAGTAAGAACGAACGTAAAGTCCCTTCATTGATTAGTGCGTCAGTCACTTGCGTACCAACCCTGATCTTCAAAAACAGTCCCATGGCCTCTTCTTTGGTATTGATCCTCCCACACGACGGTATTTGTCCTGCGAATTCTATGAGCTTTTCGCTTGCCTTTCAACCCAAGAGGGTCAGCCGTGCTTGTATTAGCTGCGACATCCCCTTTCCTGATATACGACTAAGGGATCAGACTTTCTCGAATTGAATTATCTCTACCGGTTCCTGATCTTCAGAACTACCTTCCCTTATCTTATCTAATCTTGAGTTTTCCGTTTTTAGAATATATGGCCCTTTCCGCACAATTGAGTTATTGGCCGTTTTTTGGAATGAAGGGAGCCAAATTAGTTATTGCGGGCTTTTGAAGACGACACGTATTCGATAATTGTACTCCATTGTCTATCACGGGAGGAATAAGGGTCCCCTAATTGTTCCCCTTTGCCTAAAATTGAGGAAATTCGCGTTTCACCACCCCTTCTCCCATGCGCCAATAACAATACTTCCGCTTTTCCTCAGTTGACTTAAAATAGAGGTGGCCTAACTTTTGACCGTTCCTACATTTATAATTTTCATATCTTCTTTTTTGCGTAACCCTGCACAAGCTATTTCCTGCAATTTCTTCATCCGAGGATGCTGCATTATCTTTCTTAGAACTCGGAGAAGAATCAGCTGTCATTAAAAAATTTAATATTAATTTATTTTGATTGTTTTACATTGCTATCCTGAGTTCAATTAAATTGATTCTGCTTTAAAATTTACTCAAAACTTTCGGTTTGCAGAAAATATTAATGCAAGCCTAAAATTTCGATGTGGTAAGCTTCTTCTCTATCCTTTTCTTCTCTGATCTCCAGGATTTGACTTCATTTTTAATTTTAATAAGATAAACTCGATGTTGTGCAAACCGGGTGAAATGTTTGCCAAAAGAAGTAAAGAGTTTGTCCTTCCTATTGATAAACCATTTCACAATTCTTCCAGTGCGTCTAGCTAAGCAGTGGATCGTTACTCAATTTTGGCTCTACCTTTTGACACTTTTTTTCAAACTTGTATAAGTTTATGAACCCATTCTGGCAATGGTTTCATTCCTGAATTTCATGAACCCATAAGTTTGAATAATCTGCAAATCATTTCAATTCTAAAAGTTGTTGTCTCTCATGATTTAATTTTCTTCCTGGATGAGCTCCCGAATGAGAACGGGTTTAAAATCCAGGAAAGTTCTGTTGCTCACAAAACATATTTCAGAACTGAAATAATTCACATGCACAGATATATATTTTGTGGAAATTTTTGTCACATTATTATTAAACTGAAAGATGCCTCCAGCACGAGCCTCTCCACCAAAACACCTACTCTGCCACGATGCCTGACAAAGAGTGAGTTTCGTGAGAGAGCCCTCACATTGTCTGGGGCTCCTCGTTCCTCGGACGCGTTCAACCCCTCTTGTCATTGATGCATGTGCGTGCAATTATTGATTTTATTTCATTAGGACTGGTTTTACGTAATAGTTATATATCTTTGATTTTACCATTTCATTGAGAAATTTATGAAGATTCATGCAGTAGCGTATCGGCATAGACTTTCTCCCGTACGAGTGGAATCTTATAAGCATAATCAATGAAATTATACTGAACCGTTTCAATGACCTAAAATTTCTGCGCCTCATTGCACTGGGATGACCTATACAGACCCATCATATATGTCAAATAATCCATATTAGATTCATATAATGTTATACCAATTAAAGGAAAAGATATTGCTTGAAGAACATCTTCCTTGCTTAGCTAGTTCATTGCCCGACCATCCTCTGCCCTATCTAAGAAGGTGATCACGCTAGTATCACCTCTCCCTTGGAATTTTACATTGCGCTGCTTCGCGATTTGGGATAAACTTGTATTAATTCTTCTATAGCGTGTATTTGCTTATCGCAAGGCAGCCGTTTTTCACCCTGATAGGTACCACGCATGATAGGTTCATCTGTTTGGTAACCGGAATCTTCCCTATTTTTTCAAGCCTGGGATTAGAGATTATTTCACCCTTCATAGGTTTTATCCCAAGCACCACACCGTAGCCATTCATATGGTCGGTTTATCCCAATGTTAAGTGCTTCGGAAAATATAGGTTCGTGATCTCTAATATACCCTATTTGTTTAGTTTTGGCCTCACCGTGTTCAATATATAATTTGGAAAATTAGGCGGAGCCCTCATTCTGATATTTGATATTGTTTGTGACAAAAATTGTGCGCCATTGAGACGTGGTGTTGGTGGTGGGTTCTGAAAATGTATACCATCCTTGGAATATATCGTATCAACGTAAACCGTCGGGGATACGGGAGGTTGTATTTTCGATATAATTCTACTAATTCCTCCTGTCTGTCGATAAATGATTGACACCGCTGTCCTAACGATGAGATATTCAGTCAAGCGAAATGTTCTAAATTTCGGTTTGTAAGGGAAGCACTTGAAATAGTAGGCCTATTGTCCACTATTTTGCTAGTAACTATTGTGCTTTTATTTGCGGTGGTATTTGTTGTTGAGAAAATGGGTCTTCTAACTACCCCAATCATAATTTCTTCGGAATCAGTGGGTGAATAATATTGTTGCATTTGTGGAGGGGGAGATATTGTGATACATGGTAAGAATGCACTTCTACGAACTTTTGAAAGTGTGCTTTTCCCTCATGACATGAATGTTTCCTTAGTAACTAGGGAAGCATCAAGCTCTAATCTACGCATATGCGATTCAAACGGTATCTGATTTGAGGTATCTTCATCTGTTGCCGTTCATACGGCTAACCTTACATATATTTTACATAATGGACCGCCATATTTAAAACCATTTCGCGAGTAACTTCATTATTAGCAAAGTAAATATTTAAAATAGCACAGATTCTTCCTGTACTTTTATTCTTTAACCAACTGTTATCTTTTTCAATTATGATTGGTTTCCAAAAATTTCTTCTACTTATTTTCTAAAATGTCGACTGAACCACTAATTTAATCCATTCAATTAATTTGTAAGAGAAGACAAATTAATTGACCAAATCCCGTTAAAAAAATGTATTTAAATTGAATAAGATATTGAATTAAGAGAAGTATAGGGAGAAATGGTTGCATCTCGATTCAAATCTACTCAATTTCTATTAAAATTGAAAAAATGGATTGAAGCTTTTTTATCATTCAAACTTGATTTAAGAAGTTCAATTAAGAGATGCTAAGGCATACTTGATTAGGACTTAATTTTATTTGCCTGGTATCAGACAAGTCTCTACTTACCACCCTGCAAGAAAATTCTCTTGGCTACCTGAAAAATCATAATAGCAAACGATCCCTATACTTAGTCTCTCAGTGGACCACGGTAGGTGGCTGCAAACCTTATAAGATAAAAGAAATTTTGATCTGAGAGGTTTTAATAAAATTATAACACACAATTAAATGTTCAGTGTAATAGATAAGACAAGTAAAAAGGATAAATTTTTCGCCTTTTACTAAATATTTCCGTGGAGGGGGAAAAATGGTGAGTCTAATAGACTATTTCTTTGTGTCCCCGACAAAACTTAGGCTATCCTTTTTAGTGGGACGATGGTTGTGGGGACTAAGGTATAGGCTTTGGACCCACTCCGTCGGCTTGCGGGTTCGATTCCCGCCTCGCACTCTGGAAAAGCCTTGGCGGCCCATGCGGTGAACAGTAGCCCCAGTAAGTGTGTGGGGGTGTGTAAAGGAATGAGGGAGAGGTACAAGAAAAATGGTAACCCTTTGGGGACACATTAAAAACATCCATTCCTGAATACCACCCACCAAGCGTTGACAAAAGTTTTATTGAAATTTCCACCTTGGAGCGTTGAAGATTCAGAACATTTTTGTAGCGTCGACTAACGTCATTATAAGGAACGAATCTTTTGACTCTGAGTGAAATAATCACAAATAAAAAGAATAAGCCACCCACCCTTGGTTCTTTCAGAGTTGGCTACAGGAAGAGTTAGAAACAGCGAATCAAAAAAATTTCATAAGTCCGATAGTGACATTTTACGCACGAGGCTCGACCGAGAAAGGCGCTGATGACGCTCTTCTTGTCTGCACGTTTACCGCCCGATCTTGTGTTGGTGATACTGCGTCAATTCTAGGGAGCTAAAATTTCAATCGACTCAGGTACAGCTGACCCTTCGTGGTGAGTTCTTCTCCTCGTTTATTCACTTATGCTACCATCTTTCCTCCGACTTCAAACTTCAGTGAACAAAAAAAAAGGAAACCCCCAAAATGATTAACAAGAGTGACTCTTCCTATGTTTCTTTATAAATTGCCTACGAGAGCGTGATTTTATGTAACACAAAGAAAATTAAATGTTGAAATTACTTAACCATCGGCCGAGCCTCGGATCTTTGCGAATGTTTTCTCCAAGATGAGATGAGCCGTTCAGAAATAAATAAAACGCCTGCAACATTGCACTACAAATTCCACGAAATAATGCAGATTGAATTTAATATATCTCTATCTAACACATAAGACATTTCACATGCATATATTTAATTTTCGCATAACTTCAAGTGGAAGCTGAAACGATACCACTCTTAAATGATGGTGTTTGAATTTTGATGCATTTTGATACATGAGTGGCAGAAACTTTCAATACATGCGCATTTAAATTTTTTCAGATTTTTCCAACTGTGATGCGGAAAAAAGTACCCTTTTAAGTATAATATAGTTGATACACTCTGCTTTCAGGAATCTTTATTCAGGCAATTTTATCCAGGACATTAGTTATATACTTTTTTAATTATGAAAACAAAAAAATTAAGGTAGGCATGTTACATTATCTATGCATTTCACAAATTTAATAATATACATTTAATAAATTGATGTATTTCGGAGGGGAGCTACGAATAAAGGTTGATACAAAATGAGGAACAAATATGAAAATCATTATATACAAAAAAATGTCACTTTATTTTGCAATGCCTGCATAAGCAGGCCCGATTCGAGATACTGTGAACCCACGGATTTTTCGATTCTTTCTGATTGTCTACTTTTTTTCAAGTATTTTTTTGCATGGTTAAATTATCACTGGCGCTTTTTAAATATTTTATTTCTAATTATTATTATTTCAACATCACTCATGACTTTTTTTCAGCCAAAAATATTGTCTACTTTATTTGGAGGTGTATCCTGTAAGGGTGAAACTAGTGTATAGCAAGCGACTCGCGATAAGGATGTATTCCTTATTGAGCACATACACTGAATAAAACAAAAATACCAATTTGAGAAATCAAGAATTGTTTTCTTACAAATCTCAGTTTTATGAATAAATCATATGACTATTGGCGTTATCTCTTGATACAAAAACTTGCTGAAGGGTGGGCGTGGCCGAACAATTCTCCACTCTGAGAAGGGTTATGAAACAGGCTTTTTGAATAAAACAGAGTATTGAGGGGAGGGTGAGTCCCCTGTAAAAAAATCCCCAATTGTGACGAATTGGAAATGTTGGAATGACGATTCGCATTTGAAACCATTTGAGAGGCTCCATAGTGAATTGATGTTAACTGATTCCAATTGCAAAATCGATTCTCGAAATTGCATGGATCCCCCCATCCCCCTGCTGGCCGGAGAGTACTATAACCTAAAACGAAAATCCTTTTGAAATCATGGTATACAAATGGAACACTTAATCTATTATCGAAACCGTGAAGACTCACTTTCTGTGCTTTCTTATACATGTGAAAATAATATATATCATGCTTTGATCACAAACGAACAATGTGCGTTCTTGGCACAGATGACTTTGCCAAAACTAATGAGCTGGTGATTGAACTTCGAGGTCTAAAATTAATAAATATTGACTTCGTGAGGATTATCGCTATTTAATATAACATCAGCACTACACGCGCCACATGAACTAAAGTATGTTAGCGCAGTGCTAACATTCAACACTTTTATTTGCAGAGCACTACCAAATTTCTCCAAATTTTAATTGTCAATTAATTCGCCAAATAATACAGTGCACTAGAGCGTGGACTGGTTCTATTACATCTCTGCAATTCACAACATTGGCAGACATTAAACATAATTTACATTCAGCTCCTTTGCAGCATCTCTCGTTCTTTTTGACTATCTTTCTTTATTTTCTCGTAGAACTTGGACAAGTTCTTGCGTGTTGTACTTTGCATTTCAGTCAATTTATGTTTCGATCATTGTTCTGCTTTTTCTTATTTTGTTCGTGAGCGCTCGTATTGTCTTTCTCATATTTATCCATCACCTCGACACCTAAGAAAGATCCCATTACTGAGCGAGCAGTAGATGTTGCCCTTCGAAATCCCCCATTTCCAGTACTTTCAGTCGAGGATGAACTACACCTACTTTGCGTGATTTTGACTGGTTTGGATTCCGTCCAGATGTTCACAGCAAATTTTAGTTCAACTATAAAAGCTTTCCAAGGCGTCACCTAAAAACAGTAAGAACAAGTCACATTATCAGAAAATGATTCAAATATTCCACTCTTTGGTTGTTTTCAACACTCTCCCGTGCTCATGTAACAGAATTGTTTTTCATTTTAAGATTCAATAAATTTGGTGTGCATAATTGAAGTACAAATTTTTTTCAGTATACATAAATTTGTGCCCGCATTGCAGGGTGGGTCGAAATTTCTACACTTTTTTATATCATTACTTCATTAAAAAATATGTAGCGATCACAGTACGAAAAGCAGTTGTCGCTTACGAGCTTACGAGTTGCACTTGACACGTCCAACTCCTTCGTCTGCCGACAGGAGGCGCTATATCCGTCCTCTTCCACAGAAGCATTGAGTCTAACGGGGAAAATAATAATTTATCAAAAATAAGAATGTTCTAGATTATTTGAGTTTACCAAATTAGTACAAATAATTCTTTGAGCCTGTGATGATTGTTTAACCTTTGGTTCACACATATATATATATATATATATATATATAAAATATGAAGACACTGGAGATTCAGAAGTCCACCTTGACGGCGTGAAATGTATAATCGCGGAACTGACCAATTGGTATGCAAGCTTTTATGCATGTGCATGATCTTACGTGTGGTGACATCAAGGGCCTCAAGTTCGTTCTTCGTCCATTGAACCACCCCAAACGAGTAGAG
>JAABKJ010008607.1:0-11405 GCA_011634705.1 Andricus grossulariae | reverse complement strand
GGTAAGGGTGGGGCCCCCTCCAGCTTAGAAATAAAAGAATCGTTTCCAATCGTTTCGTTTCAAGGTCTGGAAAAAGGCGAGTCTATACTGTATTTCGAAAAATTTCCAACGAAAAAAAGATTAATTCTCAACAAAAAATGTAATACAACATTCTTTTTCTTTATTTAACCTTTGGCATCGAAAGAAGGAATTTCCAAAAAAATAGTTAAATCCTCAACCAACACAGATTAATTGTCAACCAAACTTTTGCATTTTGAACCAAATAGTTAACTTTTCAACCAAAAAGATGTATTTTCTACCGAAAAAGGTGAATTCTCAACAAAATACATACATTTTTAACAAAATAGTTAAATTTTCAACCAAGAAGATTATTTTTCTATCAGAAAAGATAAATTTTCAACAAAATACAGAAACTTTTATCCAAATAATTGAATTTTCAACCAAGAAGGTAAATTTTCTACCAAAAAGACAAATTTTTAACAAATTACAGCAAAGTTGAACGAAATAGTTTCAACAATGGATTGCTGATAGTCTAAATTTTATTTGATTAATTTTTAGTTTATATGTTTTTCTTTTCTAAATTTTTATAACTAAATAGTTGAATTTTCAACTAAAAAAGATCATTTTTTAACCAAAAATGAAGTGGTTCGGTTTTCATTCAAAAGAATTATTTTTCAATAAAAAAAAAAACGATATTTAAACAAAACCATTTAATTTTGTACCAAATAGATGATTTTTCAACCAAATTGTTGAATTTTAAAGCCAAAAGGACGAATTTTCTACAAAACCGTTGAATTTTCAACAAAATAGTTCAATTTTCAGTTATTTTAAGATTTGAGGTTTTAATTTAAAATAAAAAACAGTTGTATTTAATCAAGGAAAATGATTTTTCAACCAAACAGTTGTATTTTAAACCAAACAATTGATTTTCTACTAACAAAAAGCACGAATTTTCTACGAAATTATGGAATTTTCGAGCCAGAAAGACGAATTTTCTACAAAACAGTTGAATTTTCAACAAAAAAGTTAATTTTCAACCAAATAAAATTAATTTTTAACTAAAAAAGATGACAGTTTGTAAGCAAGAGGTGAATTTTTGAACCAAAAAGATGAATGATCAACAAAATAGGTGAATTTTCAACAACAAAATTACTTTAAAATAAAGTAAAAAGTAAAAAATGACATACTTCAGGCCAAATAAATATTTGGTCTGAAGTATGTCACTTTTTGTGTTATTTTTAAGTAATTATTTATTTAGACGCATAACATCGCACTATCATCTATTGATAAAAACAAAAAAATTGTTTGTCAAGAAAGAAAAAAAAATAATTGAAATTGTAGAATTTGCAACCACGAAAAAGACGAATTTTCAATAAAATAGTTGAATTTTCAATCAAGAAGTATGACTTTTTAACAAAATTGTTGAATTTTCAACAAAATAAGTTGTAGAATATAGCAAATAGTGGCAATAGTAGCATACATTTTGAAAAATAGTAACAAAATAGTTTCATGCAATTTTTTAAATATTAAATCGAGGGGGTTTATTATTTTTTAAATCTGGTATACCATATAATTCTCCCATAAAATCGTGTGAAATTTTGTCGAATCTTTTAAAATACCCAAAAAGTTTTCAAATCCGTAGAAATCCTTTAAGAGCCCCTAAAATCTATTGAGACTATTTTAAGATTCCTGGAAAACTGGTCAATCTTTTTAAATCTTATAATTTCTGTTGAAATCCTATGAATCCCTTGAAATCTCTGAAATCCCTGAAATCCGTAGAAATCCCTTGAAGTCCCTTGAAATTTCACTTTATTTAATTTATTCTCTAAAGTCTTCTGAGAAATCCGTTATAATCCCTTGAAATATTTCAAATATCATTAATATCCTGGATGCCTTTTCAAAATCCTATGCAATTTTCTGAAATCCTACAAAATTCTTTGAAAATCCTTAAAAATGTTGAAATCTTGTTAAATTCCTTGGAGACTTTTAAAATACCCAAACTCTTTAAAATCCTTTCAAATTCCTGGAAATTGATTAAATTCCTTACATCTGGTCAAATCCCTAGTAGTCCCTTAAAATCGAGTGAAATCCCGTAAAATCTTATAAAAAAAAAAGATGAAATCTTTGATAATCCGATGGAATCTCATGAAATCTGATGAAGCCCCTTGAAATCTTTTGAAATACCCTAAAAGCTTTGAAAACTTGAAATTCACTTAAATCTATTAAAAGCCCTTGAATTCTGATGAAATCCCTTGAATACTCTCCATTTTTTTTAATTCCTTCAAATGCGTACAAACTCCTTATAACTTTTTAAAAAATTTAATTTATTTTGAAATCCCATGTTTTCTCCTTTCTTCAAATTCTTCAAATATTGTAAAATTCCTTGAAATCCTTTGAAATTTTGTAAATACCGCAAAAATTCCTTGAAATGTTTTTAATCTTCTGAAATGTTATAAAATCATTTGTAGTTACTATAGAAAATTTTAAATCTCTTGAAATTTTCTATAATCCTATGAAATTCTTTGAAATCTTATGAAATTCATCAGAATTTTTTTTAAATACACTGTATTCATAAAAAAACCTTTGAAATATTTAAAATGCATTAACGTGACCCCATAAAATCCCAATTTAATTAATTCCGTAAAGTTCTCTAGAAATTTCTTAAAATTCCCGGAAATCCCTGAAAAGTTGTAGAATCTTTTGGAATTTCTGGAAATTTTGTAAAGCACTCTAATATATTTCAAATGATTTGAAATTTTATAACACTTGAAAGAATTCCCGCCAATTATCTTGAAACTTGAAATATCTCATAACATTTCTTCAACAAGTTTGAAAACTTTGAAATTCTCTGAAATACCTTGGAATCTTTTAAAATACTCTTAAAGCTTTGAAACTCCATAAAATCCTTTAAATCCCTAAAAACAGTTAAAATTCTTTCAACCCTCTAGACTTTATTAAAATTGTTGAAATTGTTTAAAATTCCTTTAAATGTTTTGAAAATTTTTGAAATCTTTGAAATCCTTTGGAATCTTAAAAATCTTGAAATCTTTTGAATTTTTTGTTTGTTCAGATGACTGATATGTTAGTTACGTTATATTTAGTTAATATGTTTAAGTATTTTAAATTTTCAACAAAAAAAAAAAGATTTTTCAGTCAATACAGAAAAAAAATGCATTCAAAATGTTCAATTTTTAAGCCAAAAAGGTAAGCTTTTAACAAAACTGTTTAATTTTTCACTAAAATCATGAATATTCAACCAAAAAAATTAACTTTTAAGAAAGTATTTCAACTTTCAGCCAAGAAATTGAATTTTCAACCTAGAAAGATAAATTTCCAACGAAAAATGTAAAAGTTTATATTTCAACAAATAAATATTTAAATTAAACATAAAAAAACAGTTGAAACAGCAAAGGCGAATTTTTAACAAAATACTTGAATCCTCAACTAATGCATTAACTTTCAATCAAACAGTTAAATTTTTAACAACAAAAAATGAATTTTCTACCAAAAAGATGATTCAATTTTCTACGCAATTGTTGAATTTTCTAGCTGATAAACGAATTTTCTACAAAACAGTTTAATTCTCCCCCCAAAAATGCGAATTTTCAACCGAGATTAACTTTTAACCAGACAGGTGCATTCTTACTAAAAATAGATGAAGTATCTACAGAAAGAGATGAATTTTAAAAACATAAAGATGAATGTTCAAAACATAAAGATGAATGTTCAACAACATTTTTTTTTGGTTGAAATATCAACTAATAATTTTTCGTTCAGAAATCATCTTTTTGGATTGGAAATTTAATTACTTTAAGATTCATCATTTTAATTGGAAATTCATCTCTTTGGTTGAAAAATGAGCTATTTTGTTGAAAGTTTGTTTTTTCTTTGGCTGCAAATGATTATTTTTTACTGAAAATTTGACTATTCCAGGTGTAAATTTAACTATTTTGTGGAATATATATATATATATTTTCTTTGGTTGAAAATTAATGATTTAAAAACAGAAAATGTAAATATTCCAATTGAATATTTCTTCATTTTAGTTGAAAATTCATCTCTTCGGTTGAAAATTAATTTTTTAACTGAAAATTTAATGATTCAATTTTTGATTGACTATTTACTTCTAGTTGAAAATGCATGTATTCTATTGAAAATTTGTCTTTTTTGGTAGAAATCAATCTTTTTGGTTGAAAATTCAACTATTCCAGTTAAAGATTCAGCATTCTAGTAGAAAATCCAATTTTTTTGTTTAAAATTCAACGATTCCATTTGAAGATTCATAACTTTTAGTTGAAAATGTATCAGTTAGGCTGAAAATGCATGGATTTTGTTGAAAAATCTACTTTTTTGGTACAAACTTAAATTTTTTGTTGAAAAGTCATCTTTTTGGTTGAAAATTCAAGTAGTCCAGTTGAATACTCGTAATTCTAGTTTAAACTTCATCATTTTGGTTCAAAAATAAATTTTTAAACTGAAAATTGAACTATTCCATTTTTGGTTGAAAATGGATATTTTTTAGTTAAAAACTCAACTGTTTGGTCGAAAATTGGTCTTTTTATTTGATAATTCAACTAATTCGTTGTAAATTTTTGTATTTTGTTGAAAAGTCGTCTCTTTGGTAGAAAATTAATCTTTTTGGTTGAGAATTCAACTACTTGGTTAAAAATTCGTTTATTTTGTTAAAAATGCAATATTTTTACTTGAAAAGTTAGAAATTTGAAACGGTTTAAATTGAATTTAATAAAGTAGCCACATTGATTTGACCTAAATATGAACTAAATTTTAAGTATGAGAAGATAAAATAAAAATTTGTTTGAATTATTATTCAAATTCATGGACTTTGGAGATAAATTCAAAAAACAGAAAAAAAACATTATTTATAATAAACTTGCGAAACTGAATAATAGCCGTACTATGAAAAGTTATGCCTGGGTAAAGCTTGAGATACCTGAAAAAAAAACCTGGAATTGTTAGGAAATTTTTTCCAGGATTTGTGTATACACCCTGTAATTAAAAAAATATATGTAATAAAAATATGGTTAATTTTAAATCACACCTCCTTTTATTCTTTATTTCCATTAATATATAAGTTTAATGCTGGCAAAATTTTATGACACTATTTTTTCAAATTTGTGACATTATTTACACTATTATTGATATCTGAAGTGTGTCCGAGGCCTGTTTTAGACTTTAGCGAAACTCATTAAAAGGTAAATGCTACTAAAATCTAATTTTTTGTTTCAGGTTGTAGCGAACGCAGTGGCCGCCCTTTCCGAAATCAACGAAGCCAGTCCCAGTGGTCAGCCGTTGGTCGAAATGAACGCACAAACCATAAACAAGCTTTTGACAGCTCTGAATGAATGTACAGAATGGGGTCAGGTCTTTATACTCGATTCCCTCGCAAATTATTCCCCAAAAGATGATCGTGAGGCACAAAGTATCTGCGAAAGAATTACTCCTCGTCTCGCACACGCAAACGCCGCAGTTGTACTTTCTGCTGTCAAGGTTACGAATCTGACTATTTCAAACTCAACAAAGTATATTATTCATTGTTTCTTTCAACCAGTTTTGCAAATGATTTCAATCAGGGAATCTGTAACGTTTCAAAACATATTAAATACCAGTTTCCAGTAGTTTCGCCTTGCTTTGCATGTCGTTCAAGTAGCTTTTGCTCTCTATTTTTCTGAAATCTGAAGGACCATTAACAATTAAATCCATTTTCTTGAATCCAGGTCTTGATGAAGTTAATGGAAATGCTACAATCCGAGTCAGATTTCGTGGGAACGCTTACTAAAAAACTTGCCCCGCCACTGGTAACTCTTCTGAGTTCTGAACCAGAAGTTCAGTACGTCGCTCTCAGGAACATCAACCTGATTGTTCAGAAGAGACCTGATATTTTGAAACACGAGATGAAAGTTTTCTTTGTCAAGTACAACGATCCGATTTATGTCAAGCTTGAGAAGTTGGACATCATGATCCGATTGGCATCGCAAGCCAATATCGCACAAGTTCTCTCGGAATTGAAGGAATATGCAACCGAGGTTGATGTTGACTTTGTCCGGAAAGCTGTACGAGCAATTGGTCGATGCGCAATTAAAGTAGAACCATCAGCTGAGAGATGTGTGTCTACTTTGTTAGATCTGATCCAAACAAAGGTAAACTTGATACAATTTTTCCGAGAAGTTTTCTTTTTACAGACTTCACAACCCAAAGTGATCTTCAAACAGGGGAAATATATATATATATATATTCTACATGAAATCTTCTAAATTCCTAAGATTTCAAGTAAAAATATTACAATTTTAACAAAATAGTTGAATTTCCAACCAAAAAATACTTTAGACCAAAAGTGCTGAATTTTCAACAGAAGATTTGAGTTTTCAAGCTAAAAAGTCGGAAAAAAATTAAGTTTTAACAAAATAGTTGAACTTTCAAGCAAGAAAGCCGAATTGTCTACAAAATAGTTAACATTTTAACCAAACAATTGAATTTTTAATCTACAAAGATGAATTTTATATCAAATGATTGAATTTTCAGACAAAATAGATTTAAACACAGTTGTATTTTCAACCAAATAGCTGAAATTATAGTAATTGATATTTCAACCAAAAATAATGTTAATTTTAAATGAAAAACAGATTAACTTAACGAAAAAGACGAATTTTCAAAAAAATAGTTGAATCCTCGACCAAACCAGATTAATTTTTAGTTAAACAGTTGCATTTTTAACCAAAAAAGATGACATTTTTACTAAAAGAGACGAATTTTCAAAAAAAAATTAAATGTTTAATAAAGTAATTCATTTTTCAACCAAGGTGATGAATCTCCAGCTAAAAAACGAATTTTTTACAAAGTAGTTAATCTTTCAACCAAGTATTTGGATTTTCAACCGAAAAAGAGGAATTTTCAACAATTGAAATACTTAAATTTTCATTGAAAAAAGCCCGAAAAAATAAATTTTCTACCAAGAAAGATCAATTTTCAATCGAATAGTTCAACTTTTAAGCAAAAGAGATTAATTTCCAACTAAATAGTCAAATTTTTACCCAATAGTTGAATTCTGAAATAAATAAAAAAGAAACGAATTTTTAAGACAGTTGAATTTTCAAAAAAAGTTCATTTTCAACCAAAAAATATGAATTTCCAATCTAAAACGATGAATTTCCTATCCAAAAGGACGAATTCTCAACCAACAATATAATAGTAGACTTTTCTACAAAAAAAAAGATTTATTTCTAATCCAAAAGGACGAATTTTCAACCAAGCAGTTCTTTTAACCAATTACTTGAGTTTTCAATCAAATGATCGAACTTTCAAACAAAAAATATTAAACTGCAACTAAAAACAGCTTTATTCTCAACCTAATAGTAGAATTTTCAAGCATAAAGGATGACTTTTCTACCAAAAAGGGTGAATTTTCAATCCAAAAGGACGAATTTTTCTGTCCAAAAAGACGAATGTTGAGCAAAACAGTTGAATTTTTGATAACAACAATAATCACTTTTCAACAAAATAGTGGAATTTTCTCAAATTATTTAAATTTCCGACCAAATAGTTGATTTTTTAAGCAAAATAGATTAATTCTGGACCAAAAATATAATAGTTGACTTTTCTGTTAAAAATGATGAACTTTTAATCCAAAGTTACGAATGTTCAGCCAAACATTTAAAATATCCACCAAAAAAGACGCCTTTTTAACAAGATAGTGAAGTTTTCAACCAAATGTTCGAAGTTTCAAACAAAAAAGATAAAACTGCAACTAAAAACAGCTGTATTCTCAACCACATAGTAGAATTTTCAAGTCGAAAAGATGAATTTTTCAGAAATCCATTGAATTTTCAACAAAAAAGTTTATTTTCAACCACGAAAAATGACTTGTCTACACAAAAGATAAATTTTCAATTGAAAGAAAAAAGTAATTTTTCCATCCGAAAAGACGAATTTTCTGTAAAACAGTTGAATTTTTTAAAAAAAAGGTCTCTTTTTTTAACAAAATATTTGAATTTTCTAAAAATAATTAAATTTTCAGACAAATAGTTGTATTTCTAACCAAAAGAGATGAATTCCGAACCAAAAATATAATAGTAAACTTTTCAACAAAAAATAGTTGAATTTTCTTATTGGGTTCTATTAATTCAGATCACATTTAAGCGAAAAAACGAGAAGAAGGGGAAGTTTCTTGAAAACAAGGGGAAAAAGGCGAATTCTGTTTAAAAAAGGGAAAAAGCGGGTAATAAGGGGAAGACTGTGAAGCCTGTTTTCATTACAAATTATCCAAACTCCTCCGTCTTTTTTTCCTCCCTCAGGTAAACTACGTAGTCCAGGAAGCAATCGTCGTGATCAAGGACATTTTCAGAAAATATCCCAATAAATACGAAAGCATAATTTCCACCCTTTGCGAAAATCTGGACACTCTCGACGAGCCAGAGGCGCGGGCTTCCATGATTTGGATCATCGGAGAATATGCCGAGCGAATCGACAACGCCGATGAATTGTTAGAGAGTTTCCTAGAAGGCTTCCACGACGAGAACACTCAAGTTCAGTTGCAACTGCTCACGGCGATTGTCAAATTATTCTTGAAGAGACCCACTGACACACAGGAATTAGTGCAGCAGGTTCTCAGTCTCGCAACCCAGGATTCTGACAATCCCGATTTAAGAGATCGCGGATTTATTTACTGGAGATTGCTCAGTACTGACCCAGCAGCTGCGAAAGAAGTCGTCCTGGCTGAAAAACCTCTTATTTCCGAGGAGACGGATCTTTTGGAACCGACTCTCTTGGACGAGCTGATCTGTCACATATCGAGTTTGGCGTCCGTTTATCACAAACCGCCGTCAGCGTTTGTTGAAGGCCGTTCTGCTGGTGCGAGGAAATCTCTACCTGCGAGGAGCAACTCTAACGAAGACGCTGTTCAGAGAACCTCACATGGTCCGGCCCAAGTCATTCCCACTCAGGAATCACTCATTGGCGATCTTCTCAGTATGGATATCAGTAAGTTTAAAACGAGGGGTTTATTACTCCTGCAATCTGGTGTACACTCTCTCTACAATCTTATGCAATCCTTGCAATCCCTTCTTAGGAAAAAATATTATAGGAAATTCCGTATACGTATATCTATGATTTTCCTATAATAAATTTCATACAATTTTTTTTTGCGATTCTTGAAACATCGTTACAAAAAATTATTATAAGAAAATCAGTATAGAAATTAAGAATGTTAAAATATTGACAAAGTTGAGGCAAGCATTTTGAAGATTTGCGAACGTATCAGGAGGTTTTAAGGGATTCCCAAGAATTTCAATAAATTTGAAGGGACTTTCACTGATTTTAAGGCTTTCGAACGGATTTTAAGGGTTTTCCAAATATTTTAATTAATTTAAAAAGATTTTCGAAACATTTCGAGGACGTTTAGAGGATTTTGAAGATTTCCAAGCAATTTCTATTGAACTTTGGAAAAATAAATTAAATTAAATTTGAAGGGATTCCTAGCGATTTCAAAGATTTCAAGGGATTTTAAGGAATTTCACCAGACTAAAGGATTTCGAAGATTTATAGGAATTTAAACGTTTTTTTAGAGAGGTTTAATAATAAAGTTTAAGTTTGAATTCCCGAGAATTTTCATGGATTTTAAGGGATTTCTTTGGATTTCATAACAATTTCAGGGGATTTTAAAGATTTCCAAACATAGCAGGAGGTTTTAGGCGTTCCAAAGAATGTTAACAGATTCCGACAGACTTCCGCGGATTTGAGAGCTTTTAAAAGGAATAATGGGATTTATAAATATTTCAACAAATCTTACATGGTTTCATTGGTTCTCAAGAGATTAAAAATATTTCCATGGATTTCGATGAATGTCGAAACATTTCGGGGGATCTTAAGGGATTCCAAAGGATTTCAAGAGATTTAACAATTTTCAAGGGATTTCAAAGAATTTTGTAAGATTCCAAAAGATTTTCAGATATTCCTGTTGAACTTTGAAAAATAAATTAAATTTGAAGGGGTTCCTAGCGATTTAAAATATTTCAAGGGATTTTAAGGATTTCATAAGATTAAAGAATTTCGAAGATTTATAGGAATTTAACCTTCTTTTTTTAGATAATTTTAATAATTAAGTATAATTTAGTTTGAATTCCCGTGAATTTTAAGCGATTTCGTCGAATTTAATAAAAATGTTAGGTGATTTTAAAGATTTCCAAATATATCAGGCGGTTTTAGGCGTTCCAAAAGATTTTAACAGATTTCAAGGGACTTACGCGGATTTTAAGGCTTTTAAACCGATTTTAAAGGTTTTCCCAATATTTTAATTTAAGATAAAAAGATTTCACCTGTTTTCAAGAGATCTAAAAATATTTCCGCGAATTTCAAGGAATTTCGAAACATTTCGAGGAAGTTTACAGGATTTTAAAGATTTCCAAACATTTCCGGAGATTTTAAGGGATTCCAAAGGATTTCAAGAGATTTAAAAATTATCAAGGGATTTCAAAGAAATTTATAGGATTCCAAAAGATTTGCAGATGTTTCTATTGAACTTTGAAAAATAAATTAAATTTGAAGGGGTTCCTAGCGATTTAAAAAATTTCAAGGGATTTCAAGGAATTTCACCAGACTAAAGGATTTCGAAGATTTATAGGAATTTAAAGGTTTTTTAGAGAGTTTTAATAATCAAGTTTAATTTAGTTTGAATTCCCGAGAATATCCATGGATTTAGAGCGATTTCATCGGATTTCATAACAATTTCAGGGGATTTTAAAGATTTCCAAACATATCAGGAGGTTTTAGGCGTTCCAAAGGATTTTAACAGATTTCAAGGGACTTACGCGGATTTAAAGGCGTTTAAACCGATTTTAAGGGGTTTAAAGATTTCCGGATATTTTAAGGGATTCCAAAGAATTTCTAGAGATTAAAAAATTTTCAAGGGGCTTCAAAGAATTTTTTAGGATTTCCAAAGATTTCAAGATGTTTCTATTGAACTTTGAAAAATAAATTAAGTTAAATTTGAAGGGATTCCTAACGATTTCATTGGATTTCAAGAAATTTCACCAGATTAAATGATTTTGAAGATATAAAGTAATTTAAACGTTTTTTAAGAGAGTTTTAATAATCAAGTTTAATTTAGTTTGAATTCCCGAGAATTTCCATGGATTTTAAGCAATTTCATCGGATTTCATGTCAATTTCAGGGGATTTTAAAGATTTCCAAACATATCAGGAGGTTTTTTAGGCGTTCCAAAGGATTTTAACAGATTTCGAAGGATTTCCGCTGATTTTAAGGCTTTTAAAAGGAATAATGGGAATTACAAATACAGTAAAGTATCGTTTACTTCAAGTCCCCCCTACACGGCTATTTAAAATTGCGCAGTTCCGGCAACTCCTACCACAGTCCCTGTCCACTCCCCTCTACGT
>JAABKJ010008606.1:0-11405 GCA_011634705.1 Andricus grossulariae | reverse complement strand
CCATTTTATGTGTGGATTTCTCTTCTCGATTCGTTACCTTCTCCGATGATAATACAGATTTCTATTAAAAATTGATTTGTAACATCTTGCTAAATAAAGCGTATTTCAGAAAAAAGAATTCTTCCTCTAATCTCTCTGTAGCTCAGTGGTTAGAGCACCTGACCGGAAATCAGTTGACCTGGTGTTTGAATCCCAGCGAATTTTCAATTAAAGAGATGAATTCCCAAAAAAACGATGAATCTCCAACAAAAAATGATTTTCAACCAAAGAAGATTAATTTTCAACCAGAGTTGCATTTTTTTCAAAAAATATCATGTCTCTACTAATTTTTTTCCCCCCCTGACCATTAATATTCAAAGACCAGAATCTTAATATAGTAACATTATTAACATAGAATCTTTTATAAACGAAAAAGAAAATTTTTAAATTAAAAATTATATTTTTTAATTTATTATCATTCACAGTTATTTAAAGTGCCTCTTATAGAAATTCCCTGACTTTTGCAAGATTTTATGCAGAATCATTGACTTTTCACTGAGTTTCAGTTTTTTTAACCTATGGTCGCCCTGGTAAAAAATACTTTATTATTGTTTCTTCTATACAATTTGATAATATTAAATTACAAATATATTTTTTATCTCTAATAAAAACAATTTCATAGTAAAATACAAAAGTTCATCTTTAAATTTCCAGCATCTTAATTTAATAATTTTAAATAGATTAATAGCAAATTGTTTTGGGAACAGGAATGATTTAAATTTTTAAAATGTATTGTATTTTTTCTGAAAACTTTTTTGAATACCTACTTATGATAATTTATAAATATTTTATATTTTTTAATACTTTTCAAGTACTATTTTAAAATACAATAAATAAAAAATTGTTATTGACTTCGCTGTCTAATTAGTAATTTATAACTCAGTATTAAAATTTAAACGTCAAAATAAAAATTTATTGATTTTAGCGCTACCGTGGATGAATATTCTAATAAAAAAAACTAACAGTATGAACATTAGGGTGGCCCAAATGTTTTTTCTCGAATTTCCATGCATATCCCCCGAAAATTTGATTGAATTCACAAAAAAATAAATCCATTTTTTTTTGTTTCGAAAAAAATGATATTTAGAGGTGGCGCCATGAAGTTTAACATGTATTTCCCATAAGAAAATAAACGTTTTTGTAAATTTTATTCAGAATCGTCAATGTTAGCTGAACCGAGTTGAAACTCAACATTTCTTTTCAAAAATAGCCATAGGATACGAATAAGATATTAATTTTTGAATTTCACCCCCATAAGTCTGTTTTATAGGGTCACAAAAAAACCCCATGAGTGAAAAAAAAGTTTGAAGAGTTTTTGGCGCTAATTGTGATTTTTTTGCATATTTTTGAAATACAACTTGTTTCTAATGCATGAAATACTACTTGAGACTGATAATTAGATGTTTAAATAATTTATTATTGTTTTTAGCTAAAATTTCTTAGAATAGAGCTAGAAAGTCAAGGTTTTTTCAAAAAAATTTATTTTTTTGTCAAATTTTCAATTATAGCGAAGTAATACCTAATCAATGTTGACAAACATAATTGCTTACACAATTGATTACTATTGTTAATAATATTCTCTTAGAATAATGTTACGAAATTGCAGTTTTGTAAAAAATCTTCCCATTTTTGTCCAATTTTTAATCAGAGTGACTTAAATAATTAATAATTAAAGTTGAAAAAATCAATTGTTTCAAGAATTTATTATTGTTATTGTTGATAATATTCAATTTGAATAATGCTAGAACGTTGCTGTTTTTTCTGAAATTTATAAATATTTGTCTACTTTTCATTCAGGGTGAGTTAATAATTAATTCAATTAAGCTAAAATAATTTTTTAGACAATATATTATTTTTTATAACTATCTTTTCCTGTAATAATGCTAATAAAGTAATAAATAATTCAAGTTTACAAACATGCTTATTTAAACAATTGATTATTGTTTATGACTATCTTCTCTTAGAGTAATGCTAGAAAGTTGCTTTTTTCTGAAATCTTTGGTTTTGCTTTGACTTGTTAGTTATGAACCGGCGCGGATTTAATATTATTTAATATTATTCGATATATTTCACACTCTGTTAAATATTAATTAACAATTTAAAAGTATTTCCGCCATTGCAAAATTGCATACTTTTTATAGCTTTACTTCATTTCTCAGTGAAAAAAAAGTAAAGGTACGTCATAAAATCCTGGGGGGGGGGGGCAATCGCCAGTTTCGCCACTATAGCAGATCCGCGCCTGGTTATGAACAAATAATAAGTAAACCTCAACAAGAATAATTTTTTCAATAGTATTGTATCGCATTAACTGAATTATTTCTTATCTGTTCCCAATGTTAAAAAAAATTAATTTAAACAAAAAAGCTATCTTTCACAAGATACAGAACAAAGAATGGAATAATTAGGAGTAAGTGAAAGGACTAGGTCTGTAAATGACTTGCAAAAGTTTTGTTTTGAATAAAAAAAAAAGATTTTTATTGCAAAGCGTAAAAGAAAAATTTGGAATTTCACATATTTTCATATCATCCCCCCTCCAGAAAAATACATTCACGAAAAAGAAAAAGATTGTTCAAAATATTTTTCTCTCTAATGTTTATTCATTATTTATTCATAACCAAAAAGGATGAGCAAAGCTAAACATTTCAGAAAAAAACGCAACATTCTAGTACTTATCTAAGAGAAGATAATTATAAACAATAAGAAATTTTTTAGACAACTATTTTTGATAACCTGAATTAATTATTACCTCACTAAGTGAAAAGTTGAAAAAGTTAAAAATTAAAAAAAATAGAAAACCGCAACCATCTGGCATCAATATAGATAAAGATAGTTATTAACAATAATAATTTGATTAAACAATTATTTTTGCTAAACTTAATTAAATATTAACTCACTCCAAGTGAAAAGTGGAAAAAAAGTTAAAAATTCAAGAAGAAACCTCAATTTCTTGCATTAATCAAAGATAATATTAGTAACAATAATAATTCATTGTTTAAACAATTATGATTAATTAAGTATTACTACATTTCAGTTGAAAATTGGACACAAAGTGGAAAATTTTTTGAAAAAACCGTGATTTTTTAACTCTATTCTAAAAGAAAATTGCTAAAAACAATGATAAATTGTTCAAACAATTTATTTAAAAATCTTATTACCAGTATAACGTAGTATTTCATGTATTCGAAACAATTTGCATTGAAAAAAATGCAAAAAATCGTAATAAGTGCCAAAAAGTTGGAAGACCCATTTTTTCACTTATGGGGTTTTTTTGAGACACTATCATTTTTTTCGAAAAAAATTTATGTATTTTTTTGACCCGCTGCTTAATTTTTTTATATAAAAATAAAACCTTATAAGATATGAGGTGCAATTTCTGGTCGAATATATTGGCGATGAATCAGTGGATCCATCATCAATCAAATACTCATTTCCACTTTCGACATTATCAAAATTTAAGGGTGGTATAAACACTTGATTATCTTTATTTGATTCCCTGACGTCTTTCATTGACTTGTGCTTTTCATGTCGATGATGATGTTTAGTATGATTTGTGAATTGTTCATGCATTTCACTTTTTATTTTTTCTCGAATTCTTTTACTCTTTTCTCTCCTAAAAGGAGAATATAAGATGATTTAAAAACAATTGCGATATTAGGAAGAATATTTTGGAATACCATATTCAAAGGGTGGCCGCAAAAACTTCATTTTCAAAATTTCTTGACTTTTCCCTGAATAATTTTTTATTTTTCCTATGCATTATATTTTTAGACGATTAGCCACCCTGATTAACCAACCTTTCTTCTTTCTGTCTAAATTCCTCCACATCCTTCCGATGTTTGTCGTTTTCAAAATTGACATTTTCATTTTTATACAAATTTTGACTTTGTCTTTCGAGGATAAAACTCTCAGCATAATGAGACTTTTTGCGACCCAGGGTTATTTCACTTTCTCTTAAACAGAGAACAGTTTTCATTCCCTCGGCAATATTATCTATCAACAAACAACATCCTTTCCTTGCATCTGAAATTTTTGAGAAATTTTTCAGATTTTTCTTTAACTGTAGGAAACTGAAAAATACTTACGTGAACGTGTCTCTGGAATATAGTACAAAATTACTCCAGAGAAGATAAAAACCGCTACTGAAAAGCGCTTTAAGTAACTTATCCATTGTGAAATATATCCGTCTGTATAATTTTCCATATAATCTATAGAACATTACATTCACTAAATATTAATTGATACGTTTTTTTTTTTACTTGACAAGTTTGGTTACATCAAATTTACCATCTGAATTCCATCCTTTACCGGCCACACAGAGTACATTCAATACCACATTTAGAAGAACTAATAATTGCATAGCTTTTACAAATTCTCAGGTAGAAAAATTCACATAATACTGCGATTCTATCAAAATAAAAATATTAAAAAATCATTGTGATATGACAGAAAAGCAAGGTAAGGAAATACAGAGATATAATCTGAAGTTGCAGCTTCACAGTTCGATTTTTCAATTGAAAGGATATATATTAGAGTAAGAAGAATTATAAGAGAATGAAGCTAACAACATTCAATAAAGTCAAATCATTCCTGTTTTTGAAACAATTAGTAATTGAGCTACTTAAAATTATTAAATATAATCAATAACTTTGCTCCTTCTCCTCTTAAATGTGTATATTCCCGTTGCTCATCACCTTCTATATTTCCGTTCAAAATAAACCATCCTATCTTGCTATTTCCTTCCTCTATTGACGCTTTCCACGTCAAAAAAATCAATCTTGGCAGCCATCCTATCGATTTTAATGAAACCCAGTGTTGTTGTGGTACTTTATGGGTAATGTTTTTTGGCTGGAGGATTTTCAAAAATTTTGAAAATTCTGGGCGTGACGCCATTTTGAAATTTGAGGCCGACTTTTTTTAAAATTGTAATATTTCCGACAAATTTTTTCGGACTCTAATGAAGATTATAGGTATTTTGTAAAACAAGATGCTTTTTAATATAAAATATAGACAAAAAAAAATTCAAAATTTTCACCAGAAAAAACTCAAAAAAATTTTTTGATTCGATTTTTGACGAATTTCGCTATTTCTAATTTCTAATTTTTTCTCAGAATAATATTTCTTTTTCTTTTATCTGTCATTTCAAAAACACACACAATGCATCGTTGAATCGCTGCAGTCTCAAGCATTCCTGTTTACTCAATTATTTGTCTCTCTCGCTTAGAATATTTTCACTTAGGAAGCGATTTTTGTATCGGAGATATTTATGATGTTGTGTCAGGAGCAGCAGAATATATTTTGCAACGGATTTTATGGTTATTGATCGGTATGAACGAATGAAATCCTCTCGTACCATCAATTGTCTGAGCTTTCAAGAAACGATCGCTAAGGGATTTCGCATGATTTTCATATTCGCTTGTGGCACAAAAAATTAATTTCACTTTTTGGCTTAGCGCTGATGGCCCAATCGTCCAACAAGGAAGCCGTGGTAATCCTCTCGTACCATCAATTGTCTGAGCTTTCAAAAAACGATCGTTAAGGAATTTCGCATGATTTTCATATTCGCTTCTGGCACAAAAAATTAATTTCACTTTTGGCACAGCGCTGATGGCCCAATTGTACAACGAATCGTTGTACGATTGGGCCATCAGCGCTATGCCAAAAGTGAAATTAATTTTTTGTGCCACAGGCGAATATGAAAATCATGCGAAATTCCTTAACGATCGTTTTTTGAAAGCTCAGACAATTGATGGTACGAGAGGATTTCATTCCTTCATACCTATCAATAAACATCAAATCCGTTGCAAAATATATTCTGCTGCTCCTGACACAACATCAAAAATATTTCAGATACAAAAATCGGTTCCTAAGTGAAAATATTCTAAGCGAGAGAGAAAAATAATTGAGTAAACAGAAATGCTTGAGACTGCAGCGTTTCAACGATGCATTGTGTGTGTTTTTGAAATGACAGATGAAAGAAACAGAAATATTATTCTGAGAAAAAATTAAAAATAGCGAAATTCGTGAAAAATCGAATAACAATTTTTTTTTGAGTTTTTTTGGTGAAAATTTGGAAATTTGTTGTTGCCTATATTTTATATTAAAAAGCATCTTGTTTTACAAAATGCCTATGATCTTCATTGAAATCCGAAAACATTTGTCGGAAATATTACGATTTAAAAAAAAGTCGACCTCAAATTTCAAAATGGCGTTACGCCCAGAATTTTCGAAAATTTTAAAAATCCTTCGGCCTGAAAACATCAACCATGAAGTACCACAACAACATTGCGTTTCATTAAAATAGATGAGATGGCTGCCAAGATTGATTTTTTTGACGTGGAAAGCGTCTATTAGCAAACATAATCTCCAAATGTTAGATTATTCTTATAATTTTCAGATAATAATTCGTAACATCTGGAGATTATGAAATTAATATTTTATGTTTATAGGAATCTTAATTTTTTGTGTTTTTTTTTATATAAAATAAATAACCTCAAAATCGTTGACCAGATTTTTTGCATGAGAGCAAACAAATTGAAAATCAAAAACAACACTGAATGAAGCATTATGTCAGACGGTACTTTCATATTTGTTTAAAAAGTTTGCATTACTTCCCATTTCAATTTATTTATATTTATCTGCTTCATCCATCACAACTATCTATCTCATTCTATTTGTGAATACGCGTTTACATTAGAATTTGTAATTATTTTCAAATTTTTCTTTTATTGAGAATATTCTTATTTTTTATATTATTTCCTACCAGTAATTATGTTATTGCTATTTGTGACCAATTTGATTTCTTTTAGATATTTTAAACTTTCAATTTAAATATCAAGATGGAGGAATCTGTAAAGGATCAACTAAAGCTTTGGCATTGTGAAAGTTACATGAAGAATTTTGAGGGTAAATTTTCTTTTATCATTTCTATTTGAAACTATTTAGTTATTTCAGCCTAATCTGTTTCTCATTTGCACAATTAAAATCAAAATACCTTGATTGTATTATATAATTAACTTTCAGAAAACAAAATTAATGCTGAAGCATTTTTGCTTTTGACTGATGAAGCAGTAATTCATGTAATTCCGGAAATTAGACCTCGATTACAATTTATAAAAAACTTGTGCGCACAGTTATCACAGGTATTCATATGATACAGTAATATCATGTTCGCAAAAATGATGTAAATTAAAATGTCAAGTTTGGAAATAATAATATTTTTATATTGAAATTTGGAAATATATGAGTATACATGATTTAAAAAAATATATTATATTTCTTGTAAAAACTAACACCAACAGGATGGCTGTCGACAAAAAGTTGGGTCATAATACATACTTAAAATACTTTTAAGATAAAATAAACCAAATCCGGAACTAAAAAAAAAGAGATATATGTACTGAAGTCTAATCTTTATTATAGGATGCGAAAAATTCTACCAACGTATTACAAGAGGAGGTAAATCAAACAGAAATCCACCATGAAAGATTTCAGACAGATTATGGTGAATTTATTCCTGTAAATTCAGACCTGCAGTTTGAAAAACAACGTAAGATTTGTTTTATAGTCTCAAATATAGCGTTTTTATCAATTTTCTTTGTCAGGAAACAAATCTATAGAATTTTTCTTTTTATGCAGGCCTAATTCTTAATTGAATTACGTTTGCATTTATTTATATTTTTTATTTTTGAGCTTACTTGAATGTTTGATTTGAATCAGTAAAATAAAGTTTCACTTCACTAGTATATTCAAGAAGAAATTTGTTTTAAAATATAGTGCATCACAGTGGAATAGATCTGAAAAATGATTTGGACTGAAACAGTGCTCCCTTACTCCTAGAAGCATGACGATCAATTAGCCCACAAATTGCTGAAGATTTTACTAGAAAAAGTTAAAAAGTTTCAAGTTTGATCATTTTTTCTACTGCTGAAATTAATGGAAAAGAAATACAGAATGAGGCTTCGGTATCTGAAGCTTTCTCAAAGCCATTCAGTTGGGGAAACTCACTTGAAATTGACATAATTGTTACCAGTAATTGTTTATTGGGAAAGCATTAATCGAAAAATCGCAAAACCTAATTTTTCCCAAAGTATGTATCAGTTGTATCATTCTCGTATATTAATAATGGGCTTTCTTTTATAGTTTTTTTTATGGGGCTCAGTTTCTAAAAACAGCCTTAGTTACGAATATATGTTTCATAATAAAGGCCTGAGATGGTAAGAAAATAAGTCGTTTTTAACAGTAAGTTATTAAAAATTGGTGTTCAAAAGAATTTTTTTCTATTGTATTTATATGCTGGAAAAGCTTGCACATGTACAGACAAATTTTACAAATTAATTGTTCGGCCATTTCAATAATTGAACCGATATCTGTAGATTTCAGTTCATATAATCTGGATCGCTGTCCCATAGTTAATAGTCCAAGATTATACGCGATAACATGTTTTTAATTATCGCGTATAATCCGTTCTTCTCAGTGTACTCTTCCTCTATCGACTCTGGACACCAAATTTCAACAAAATCGGCAACACACATTCACCGCTACCTAATACTTTCATGCGTAATACATTTTTCGAGAAATTCAAAAACCCCCTGAAAATAGCATGTATTTTGAGATTGACCTCTGGTTAAAAATAGATCAGTTTTGGATTACATAATTTTTCTTTTCTCGAAAATGCCACTATTTTGTGAAAAATGTAATTACTTTGTTAAAGATTCATCTATTTCATTTAAATCTTTTTTTTTAGTCGAAGAGTCATCTATTTTTGAATAAAATAAATAAGTAAATTCTATTTTTAAATTTTTATCTTAAATTGTTTTCTTTCGTTTCTGAAATATTCTATGCTAACAATGTTATAAGATTAAAATGCTGGTCTTAAAATGTTAATGGTTAAAAAAAAAATTGGTGAGGGAAAAATCAGGGAAGAGTCAGGGAATTTTTGAAATGAAGATTTTCGACGATTATTAATTTTCCAATTTCCTTTTTTTTTGCCAAGCTTTGGAATATTTTTATTTTATGAAAGAAGCTGACTTAAAGACATATTTTAAATATGTCGTTACATTTTTTATAAAAAGAATTTTTTACAGATAATTATAGAATATAGTGAAACTTTGGAAAAAAATTGACATGTGTAGGCCTAATCCCTCCACTTTGGACGGCTACCGTCACCTCTGTTTTGATAAGTCATTCTGATCAATTTTTCGGATGGCTCTTTGAGATCATAGGCCCAACCGATTTTGGCACATTGATCAATTATGAAGGTTGGTAAATTTACTTGAGGGTTGCCGGATTCAGCTCCTTTATAATCCCAAGGAAAAGTGTGATGATAATTGTGCGATCCCTCTCCTAATGATATGAAATTAGCGATATTGCTATCGACCGGATATATGTTCCTAGACAAATATAAAAATTTAATTAAATATCCAAAATTTTAATTGCAATACAATGGAACCTCGATTTTTGCAACTCAACTGATGCAACTCATGCGCTAAGAATGCGGACCTCATGCCCCAGCTGAAAATTCCTGTACATAAACCTCGGAGGATCCTGGACATGCTTCTGGACATGAACATGCACACGAACCTGTACAGGTTATCTTGACGGTTCCTGTGCAGGTATTTGGCGAAAGAAATTGTACATGATCCTGCAAAGGAACCTGTATGCAAGCTAACCTTTTGAATGATCCTGTACAGGTTCCTTCACAGAGTTATTCGAGACGCGGGTTCATGTGCAGGAACTTTCTTAGGGACCTATACATGAACCTACATGGAAACTAATCCGCAAGGGTCCGCTAGTGGCTTAGCTCTCTCGATAGTAAGTTCGATCTTCAAGGGAATAGAAGGAAAGTAACTTTATAGCTTCGCAAAGAAATCTGTACAGGAACCTATACTCCATCATTCAAAGGTTGCTTTGTCGGTGCAGTTTCCATTGCAGGATCTTGTTCAGTTTCATTAGGCAAATTCGTGCACAGGAACCATCAAGATTTCCTGTGCAGGTTTGTATGCAGGATCGCGTCCAGGAACATTTCCAGAATCCTCGGAGGTACCTGACAAAAATTTCCATCTGGGGCTGTTTTGTCACATTTGACTGATCATCGCCTCTCTCTCGGAAAGAACAAAAACAGTTTGCAAAAATGGAGGTTCCAGTGTATTGGTAATTATTATACTTTACTATATGCATATCAAGGTTTATTTTAAAATAAGTACTTACGATAATTATTTAATTGAAACCAATCAATTGTGTGTAATTTAGAAACTTTATAATTTCTAAGATTTTAATTTAAAATATTATAATTTAGAACAAATTAAATTAAAATAGTTGAAATGACCACGGTACCCGTTTGAAAAAGTTCCACTTTCAACACTTCCCTTTTTAAATTGCTGACTTTTAACAGCTTTTCTTTTTATAAGTTCAAATTTTTCATGATTTCAATAATTGATAACTATACGCTATAATCTACACTTTGAAAATTTTGAACTTTGAGACTATAATCAATAGAGTACCCCGGCTAGACCAGAATTTTCTCTGGATAATTTCGAATTGAAAGATTTTGAAATTTAAAAAAAATGTATGAAACGTATGAAACGATTTTTAATTGAAAACGTTCCAATTCTAAATATTTTAGACAGGTAAAATTTTGAAAACAGGACAATATATTTTGAATAAAATGAAAAGGAATTGAACTTGTATCATTTTCAACTTGAAGCGTTTAAAATTGGAAAATTTAAAATTGAAAACATTTTGAAATAGAAGCTTTCAAAATTTTGAAGCTTCGAACTAAAATCTTTTTTTTTTAAATTTCGAGAATTTCAAAACGTTAAGAATGGGATATTTTCCGATTAGAATTTTCAAAAATAGATTATTTAGAATTTAGAGAAATGCAAATTGTATCATTTCCAATTGAAATAATTCAGAAAGAATTATTGAAAAGAGAAAACTTTGGAATTTCAATGAGTTTAAATTCGGAACGATTAAAGTTTGACAATTTGACATTGAAAACTAAGTTGAATATTTCAAAGTGAAAGATTCTGAAATTCGAGAAATCCAAAGTTTTATTAAATTGAAAAAATTATGATTTAACATAAAAACTGATTACAGCAATTTTTCTAAAATAAGAAAATAGATTCACCTTTATTTTCACCGTTGAGAATGGAACAATTTTCAATTCAAAACCTTTCAAATTAAATTATTCTGAAAAAACGTTCAAAGTAAAAAGTAAATTTAAATGAAAAATATTAAAAAATTAAAAAATGTATACTCCAAAAACTTGAAACAAAAACAAATCCGAACTTCATCTAAAACTAAAAAAAAAGTAGTGGCGAAGTATTGTGATATTAACACTTTTTTGTCCTATATATATATATATATAT
>JAABKJ010008605.1:0-11405 GCA_011634705.1 Andricus grossulariae | reverse complement strand
AATTTCATCATTCCACCATGCATCACCAGATTTTCTTCCTACAACCGCCGTACCACATACTTCAATCGCAGTTTTAACAATGATATCTCATAACAAAGTTCACGCGCTCTCCATATCTTTATTGTTTCTAAGCGCCTCTCAAGTTGCCTCATCTATGCGTTCGTTTGTCTTATTATGAAAATATTTTCGCACATCCGGTTTCTGTAAATTTTCAATCTTGATTCGCGTTTCTTTCGTTTTTGTTGTTTTCTTTCTCCTCCATCCCCGCCTTAAGTTTGTTTCCGAGACTAAAAGGCTACGATCAGTATTGCATTCAGAACCCCTCATGATTCTTGTATCTTTAACTAGTCCTCTTAGTCTTTCATCCGCAATAACGAAGTCGCAATTATACTTCGGTTATTTCCTCTACACCAGGTGTACGTTTTAATCATTTCATGTCAAAACCAAGTATTTTAATAAATAGGCCCTTTTCTAAGCATAAGCTAGCTAACTTTTCCCCATTATAATTTCGTTTTGGATCAACGAATTTACCTAGTACCCTTTCTGTATCTGTATCTTGACGTTGGACGCCGACCTATCCGTTCGTACTCCTAGCAAAATTATTCTTTCACCTTGGTCGCAGGTACTAATTGTATCATTTAAAGTGTCCCAGAAGGCGTCTTTGACTTCCCTCGGGTCGCTATCAACTGGGACCTAGCACGCTATGATAAATAATCTTCTGATTCCTACCTTCTTTCTAGCCCACAACAATCCGGGAGATACAAAATCATGACCTTTAAGATATTGTCTTGCTTTTTCATTAATAATTAAACTAACCCCTTGACTACCATGTGATTCACTACCTACTTCTGACCAGATTTCAAAACCGCCTTTCAACACCCCATTTTCTATGTTTCTACGTTCTCTTACCTTAAGATACTCGCTCCTTTAGCATTCCAAACACCCAGTCTCCATTCATCGCCTGAAACTCGACCTTTACGTTTACTGTGTGTATGCATTTTGTCAATCAAAGTTTCAGTCCATTCCGAGGCTATTTCATTGTTTGTATTATTCATTGTTCAAATTAAACACCCAACTACCACCTTTATGCGTAAATTTTTTATTGCGAGTCGAAAATCATGTCCAAGTTAAGAAGTAATTCGTCGTGTGGTGGAGAGTCTTGTTGTAACGTCAGTCCCACCAAAACTTCTGTTACATTGGCGAAGGAGGGGTGGGGCAAGGAAAAGGAAACTGAGAGAGTCGCAATTGGTTGATGTTTTATGCTGAGAAGGTCACTAGCCTTTAGCAGCGTTGTATTTCATAGAAGTTCATATGTTCCAATCTGCCAATTCCCGCTTACCTCCACACGGTTAGAAATCATTTATGAAATCGTCTGTATTCAGAGCCACAATTTATGAAAATATTCCAACTTTAGAACTTCATATTTTGTTTCTTTCCCAAATTTCGGTAGACATGACCTTCTTTTTCAAAATCACACCCGCGATTGATTTTGAGAACAAAGGGGAACCATGTGTCAAGGGCCAGTTTACAATAACGTCGTATTTGGAAATATTGAGTGCTCTAAGTGGATTTTTCTGAGATATTCTCGAAAATGTAAAAAGAAAAAGAATCCCTGAAATACTGTGTATGTCTTGATTGCCAAAACAATTTCAAATCATTATAAATGAGTATCTTGAAATACCTGGGGAAATTTTTTTTTTCAATCCTATGAAGCAACATTGTTTTCCTCAATTCCTCAATTCTCCATATTAGTCCAGATTATCGCGACTTCAATTGATAAATTTTATTACCATTGACAATTTTGAAGCTCAATAATTTTCAAGGGTTCCTAGTCCCGGGCAGAAACCCTTATAGTTTCAGTTAGATATCTGTCCATCGTATTTTCCCCTGGAAGGGTAAGTGAAGAAGGGCTAAATGATGGTAGGGGAAGTAGGAAGAGTGAGTGTGGCGAGTGAGGAAAGAAGCAGAAGTGCAGGGAACGAAGGGAAGGAGGGATAAGTAGGGGTGATGTGAGGGGAGGTGTCTTAATATACTACAAAACCCTTTCCTGTAGGCGCATGGCGCCTACTTTGACTAATTTTTACTTGTAGTTACTCTCAAGAGGGCACTATGAAAGGATGCTTTAAGCGACCACTTTATTGATCCATTATTTTCTCTTCTCTCCTAAACATATTTTTAATAATTTTTTTTTCGTTTTTTGTGTTTCAGGTGTGTTCGGGGGGGCCAGGTCAGCGATTATCGACCGATCAATACCGGGCCTGCATTCGATCGCGAGCCCTAAACGAGGCCTCACACGCCCAACTTGGTTTCCTAGCTTTCCGAGAAGACATTGCCAGTCAATCTTTGAACCTAAAATCCTCATCTTCAAAAAAAAAGAAAGCGACATCGAAAAAAGATAAAAAAAAGTTGCCAAGGCAGCAGACCAAACCCCAAGCTCAAATAAAGGAGAAACCAGTCGGTAGGACGGCCAAGGATCAGACTTGATCCAACAAAGCAGATAGTCAAAAATTCTGACTGTAAATATCGTGTATAAAGAGGAAAGAGTCCTAAAAACTGCGAAGTGATCGTGCATTGTCATGTTTGTCCCGTGATTATTTTCAAGGAGCATATCAGCTCGAAAAGTATCGGGAGAACTTATCAGTATCTTTCGAAAAAAGAAACTGTCCTAAGAAATACTATGATGTTCACCGAAAAAAACTCTAGTCACTGCACGAATTTTTTTTCCAGATTTTCGAAAAAATTTGGAAAGATAGACTTAGGTAGCTGCAAAATTGAAATCTTCGAACAAAAAATCTAAAACCTATGCAAAGTGGCAGGGCCGTGTCACCAAGAGCCTGGTGCCTTCGGTTGATCACGAGTTTGTTGAATTTGAATTTCACGAAACATATAGTTCAATTTTTCATACTTCTTGCTTATGATAAAGACGTTATGCCGTTGTAAATATTTGCACAAGAACAGTTTCATTTTTATCACACTTTTCGGTATTTTTATACCAAATTTTATATACCTGTATGGAAAGCTCATTTTTTTTATTGTAAATAAAATTGCTCCTTCTTCTTTTCACAATACTTTTAGTATGATGAAGGAATGCTTTTCAGTAAAATAAATTTTTTTAGTACTTGCAGACAATGAAGAATAATTTATTAATAGTTTATACTTTTGGAAATTGTTATATTGTTCCTACGACACGGCCTTACTTCATATCGCAGTCTATTACATTTTTTAAAGAGAATCAAGAAATAACTTAAATTCCAAAAATTAGTGGTTGTTGTCGATTAAGTTGTTATTGAGGGGGTGCTTTTAAAAAAAAATTATTTTTATTGTGATAAAGATCGACATAAGATGTGCTGTGAGAAGTTAATATTATATAACAAGTGTCGGTTTTTTACAAGATCCAATGTTTCAGGAAATTTAGCAGAAAAATTGTCACTGAATCCAGGGGTGAAATTGGATTGCTCCTTGGAATTGTCGAAACGGACTTGTGATTTCCATCTGCGAATTTAGTGGAAGGAGCTATTATTAAGGCGATTTTTATGAGAATTTCTACAGCGAAGATCGTTTATCGAAATTGGATTTTTACGAGTTGCGAGACGAACTGATCGAAGTCAATTAGAATAGCCGATTCGGTGATGACAAAGTATTGATCTGAGCAAAAAATATTTCTCTCTCAGAACTAGGATCACAAAATCATTCGCTTTAGTTTTATCTTCAAATTTTTGAGTCTTAATTTTAATTTCACTACTCAGATAAATGTTTGTTTGAAGCAAACAAGCATTTGTTTAACCCTATATCAAAGATAGAATTTGTTTAATTCAAATAAAATTTGTTTGAATTGAATAACGTTTATCCGAACCAAACAAATATTTGTTCAATTCAATAAAATATTTGTTTGAGCCTATATCAAACAAAGAATTTGTTTGATTCAAACAAACAGTTTTCTGAGTGAAGAATGGACTTTTTTTTGGTGGTTTCCACACTAACAAAAACAAATAATCCTCTCAAAAAAAAATTTGGTAAATTCATATTCAAAGATCTATGAAACATATCAGTATCATTATGTTTGTGTTAAAGTTTTTATTTGATTTTTAATTACTGTTGCCTATGATATATTGTCATAACTGATTCTGATCGTTGTTGCATTCCATCTCATAATCATACGTCCGCGAAAACTGCAATGTACATAATGTGTTTGGTATTTCCAAAATGATTTTTGGAATAGGAATGGAGACAATGTGAATTTTTAATAATTATATTCTCTGGAGTGATAAATAAAATAATTCATAAGGCGAGCAGATTATAACGAAGGGGAAGTAACATGTATAACGAAAAAGAGATTTTATTCTAATGGAAATCCGCACTAAATACCTAATTAGCAATACTTGAAATGGTATTGGTTATTAAAATTTTTATTTCTAATGCAAAAACTAACAGTAAAAACCAATGCCTAAAGTTTCGACACTCTAAAACTAATTTGGATGAAATTCAGCGAAATTGTCTTAAATTCAGATCAACTGTACTTATAATTAGATAAATTTTCCCTTGAATCGAAACAAATTTTACTATATTGTATTTTACCCATTTTAAGTTACTTTAAGTTATTTTTTGTCAAGTTGGGACAAAGGGAAAAATTGCGCTCTCTTGCTCGAAACTTTTCGAAGAGCCTTTCGGTAAACGGTAAATATATCAACAAAATTTCGCGAGGTCCGAATTTAGGAACTGATTGTTTTTTTCTTTTCAGAATCATGTTATTCATAAGAAAAAATTAAGCATTTGTAAAATTAAGCGCACCATTTTTTCAACAAATATTTTTGTAAATAAAATATTTCGCCTTAATATTTCCTCGTTTGTTCCATTTCTGAAAGAGAATTTTTGTCCCCCTTAATTTGGTATTAAAAATGGTATTACTTTTCATAGATATGTAAAAATATACTAGATTTTTCCCGAAAATAGACCTCGTGATTGACAAGTATGTTTATTCCTAAAGAGTGTATGAATTGTTGTATGAAATGTTATGTAAACAGAAATAAACTGATATAAATAACAACTTCATCATAATTGAAAATCACTGCATAAAGTTCTTCCTGAAATCCTTTATCTTCAAAAATAACACAGGCCGCCCAAATTTAGCCAAATATCTAACCCAGAAACCAGGATATACTGTCCCAAAGGTTTTTGATGCGCTGAATTCGAATCCGAGGTCCCAATTGCTCAATTGCACTTAGATTTGTCCAGATATATTTTTTCCTCTTTGAGAAATCGTATGTTGAACTTAATCCATCAAAGAAATTTACCTTTCCATGTAACAGAACCTCAAATATGTTGAAAAATCACGATTTTGGGACTTTTGGGTTAGGGTATCTTAAAAACCAGAGCCAATTGAGAAATCTGGACCGCGGATTCGAATTCAGCGCATCAAAAACCTTCGGGAAAGTATATTCTAGTTTCTGGGTTAGGTGGTCGGCTAAATATTGTCTGCCTGTGTAATTCGCAAAAAATATCTAAAGTGTAGCTACTTGAATTTATTGAATCAAGTTAAATAATGTTTTTTTTTCTAAAAATAACGATCTCTGAAAGGTGAGTACACTTGTTTTATTCCTTTTGACAAAAAATATGGAAAGTTATAAAATTTGATTGATTTTCTATCCAGACAAAATATGATATGACATAAAATTCTATGAGCACTATGAAATTTTATCCATCGAGGAATCTTATACTTTTCTATCAACAGATTCTCATTATGCCTGTATTGAATCCTATCCACGCAGAACTAATATCGAATCCTATCTTCTGAAATTTCGCAAATTTCTATCAAACTCTATCCATCGAGAAATCTTATATTTTATATCAATAAATTCTTATTGAAACTCTATAAAATCTCATTCACTTCAAACTTGAAACAAATTCTACGTTTCAGAATCTTGAAAAATTCCATCAAATTGTATCCATCGAGAAATCTTATACTTTATTGTTATAATTTTTCAATTGCAGAAGTATAATAGGCTTTTAATAACAATATTTCGGTAGATTAGTAAAAGGGTTTTCGAGGAGTAGAATCCGATAGAAATATTCCAGGTTCTGAGAAATAAAATTGGATACAAGTGAGGTGTGAATAAAATTTGATAGATTTTCAATAAAAAACTATTGATAGAAAAAGTATAAGATTTTACTAAATAAAATTTGATAGGAATTTTGGATATTTAGAGACATAGGATTAGATACAACATGGTTGGGGTATGAGATTTTTTAAAATTTCAATGTGAAAATGTTGATAGAAAAGTATAAGATTTCTCTACAGATAGAGTTAGATAAAAAATTCCAAGATTTTGAAACATAGAAATTTCATACAAGACTTGTGCGGTCAATATTAATGGAGTTTTAATGACAAAATGCTAATAGAAAAGTATAAAAATTTCCAAAAATTTTTGAAAGACTTGATTTGATTTCTATGAAAGAAACGTATCAAAGCGGACCACACTGTGGAACATCATATATGACTTGATTTCCATAAAAAAAAGTATTTTAAATTGGACAGGAATTACAGATATAATATTTCATAAAATTGTATAGGATTTCTTCAAAAGAAACGTATTAAACTGGATAGAAATTTGGGATATCATACTTGATAGGATTGAATTGGATTTCTATCAGAAAGCGTATCACAATCGATAGGAACTTGGGATAGTATTTTTGATAGGATTGTATTGCATTTGTGTCAAAAAAGTACAGGAATGTATTGAAATTACTGGGGCACTGGCCTATTTTGGTTTGATAGAAATCAAAAACAATTCTGTAAAACGTGTAATAGAAATTGATTATATTCTGATTATACAATAGTAATTATTTGAGCATTTTCCTCTTATAACGCCACTCTGAACATCAAGTGACCATTCATATGACTCAGCTGCAACAACCGTTGCCTATATTAAGGTGTCTTCTGCTCACAAACAAATAAAATTTTGAGCGAAATGAATAAAACTTTTAATAATTTCTGATTTCTATACACACAAAATACCCAAGTATTAAAATGAGCTAGAAAATCGCATCAAAATGTCGCACAATGGGTATTTTCATTTGTTTCATAATGTAATTGTCAACTGTTTGCCACGTTTGATATCCTGAGTTTTTGTGTGTAATTATTATATTACTTCCGGGTAATATTTTTCATTAGCTCAATTCATCCAGTTTATTCTCAAAATTAATATTATGTAGAATCACATTTATTCAAAGTTATCTTTATCTATTACCAAATAAAATTTCTCAGTAAAATTAGTTTACTATTTCAGTACTTTTCTTTCAAGTAGTTATTCAGAAAAAATTGTGAAGAAATTGAAACTTTTAAAATTGTTTAAAAGTATTACAGAAAGATTTTATTTTTATAAATATGGTTTTATTTGCGACGTTTTGCAAGGAAAGAGTCCACTTTATCAGTATACAATTACATATAAGAGTATAGCCAAATACATTTTAGACATTTTAAGCCTAGGATGAACCATGCAGGTATCCAGTATTTGAATAGTTAAATATTTTGTTGAATTTTTGAGTGTATTATTTATTTACAGGAAGAACGTCTCTCTCATTTTTTGACTACCTGATGTTATCAGAATATGATTTTGTCTTATATTTTTTTATGACCTAGATTCGTCTCTTTTCTCAAGAATCCGAGCTCTAAACGTCAACATATTTATGTCTCCTGCTTTCAATTTGCTTTTATCTTCGCTTTTATATTTGCTTTTACCAGTGAATAAAAACTCGTTTATCGCAGAAAAATTCTTTGATTATTCAGGTTCTTAAGTAAAATAATTTTCTATGCTTCTTTATAAAATGGATGGCACAAAAAAACTAGCAATTTCAATATTTTTGTTGACTTTCCGCCAATCTTATTGAGCCATGAAGTACATTTATTTTCCTGCATATATGATTTGATATTTTACTTCAATCTTATGTGCTTCGTGTTTATACAAGGAGATAAAGTGTATCTAAGTGTATCTAAAAGTATTGCTCTTTATCTTTAAGGAAGAATTTACGAGTAATAAGTTTATTGCTTTATTGTTATTGTTTTCATGTACAGTAAACTTTATTCAAAATATTTTGCTGAGGATAATAGAATAAATACATAAACCTACTTTTAAGTGCGTCGAACTTGGATTTGCGCCCGGTGTTGGTTGTGAACTTCGGCTCAAATCTAGACTCTCCGAACGTCAACAGTCAGGGCCGTGTAAACACTGATCTTGCGCGTGAACTTGCGCAATGTGACGCAACGTGACGCAGTTATCCTGCTACGCTACTAAAGGCACATACTCCCCTTTCAGCCCCGCGGCTCCTCTCATCAGAAGCCACCGTGCGGTGTCAGTTCTGGGAAGGCTCAAATCAAGTTTCTTCTTATCAAAGTTCGACAGTATTTGTGTAAATTCTATTGTTTTGTGACTGAACTAAATAAACGTTGGAAAATTGATCCACGCCTTAAAACTTTACTAACAAAGAACCCTTACGAAGAGTCCGCCTCCGATTGTGCTAAAACTGAAATATGTTGTCGAGCATCAAAAACTAAGAGACCCATTTTTGGTGAGCGGAAAAACGCTTCAAGGGGTTGAAATCACCCTTCAAAAATGGGGGTGTCATTTAACGATTTGATTCTTTCATGTGCAGAAAAACCATATTTTCTAGCAAAACCAATTGTATGAATTTCCTTATAATGAGGAATGAAAAATTAAATTTCCTTGATTTGATAGAAAAAAAAATATGGGGACAAACCAGCATCAAACATGTTTACAGTCATACAAAAAATGGCCTGATAAATGTAAATTCAAGCCAAAAGATTGGAAAAAATATACCTTTCGTATATTGCGATTTCCAAAAAATGCATATCACAGGGGATAACTACCCTTAAAGACATTTAATATTATTTTTCGTAATGATATAAAATTTTGGCTCAGAAAACTAGTTGGTGAGTGTCTCACAATGAGGAAGGAAAAATATCATTTTTCAAATCTATTGAAAAATTTGTACAGAGGGTTAGCAACACCCAACTATAATTACAATTACAGAACAAATGGTGAAATAAATCTATATATTGAAGCCGAAAATTAAAAAATATACATATATTTCCTACACCTGTACGAAAGCAAGTTTACATGTTTTGCGATTTTCGGAAAGAATCCTATTTCAGGGGTAAAATTCTTACGACATAAATATAATGAACATCGTTAAGCGTAGTTCACACCCCATAAAATTGAATGGTTTAACCAAATAGTTTATGAATGTTACATTCTTGTAAATCCAGAAGCAATTAACTAGTTTTGTTCGTAAATACTGCCTATTACGTCAACAGTGTGATAAAGAATCTCAAAGAAGCTACCCCCTGAAATATGTTATTTTTCGGAAATCGCAAAACTATATAAAAAGAAAATATATATATATATATATATATGTATGTGTGTGTATATTCGGTTTCGGTTTCTATTCCTTTGGAATAGAACTGAAGACCCTATGACAAAGCCACCGAACGCGTCCTCGGGTTACGGATAACGGGTCCCTGTACCAAGGGTTTCTGCTGAATATGGTTACAATATAATTAACAAGCAGTTGCGGACAATTGTCCAAGGATGGTCCCGAAGGAATAAACCCTAAGCGGAGGCGTAACAACCGTGCCGAAAGCTGAATGGCACATGGGTGAGGTGTCTCAAACGGTGACTGTGGGATACCAGACGACCTCTCAGAATATGCAGCCTTATCCGTGCACGCGGGGCTCTAGAAGGATGGACGTAACCTTTCCCTAGCTGCTCGTGGGAACAACAATGAAACCACCAAAACACCAAAAAGTTGTATATGCGGTTCAAAACTATCAAACGCGCAGAGCACCCGACAATGGGTCGGCAAACAAGGCAGATCATCCTAGAGTTCGACGTGCTGAAAATAATTTAGTTGGAAACACGTCGACGAACTGGAAAAACGCCTAGATTGAGTAGACGAATCAACTCAAGGATGACTTGCTAGACTGCTACGATGCCAGCATTATCCCTGTTCACGGAGGTTTTATGGCGCGTAGGCACACTCTGTGGTGCCAGAAACACCGAGAGCTTCAGCATGTTTCGTTTCAGTCATTGCGAAATCAACGTGCCTACTTCTTGAAAAATGGATATGTACGCGGAGCGCTTCTCCAACCACTGCTTGAACAAGCTGCAGACGAAGATGAGGAAGCGACATTAAGACCAACCGCGGAAAGCAGGCATCTTCTGAGAGATGATCACGATTTCAGGATCAATTGCTCAGTTTATGGTACTGCAAGAGCTTTGGCTGATTCAAATCGAAGACTAAAACCGACGATGGATCCAAAGACCAAAAGACGCTTGTGTCAACTGAACAAGAAGATTGGATGGGCAAACAAAATGCGTCCCGTCAAAGCTGCTGACAATCAGGCAGCATATTGTCAACAAAATACGGGTATTATCTGATGCAAGGAGGAGAATCCCGAAGAGGCAGAGATGGATCAGGAAGAATCAACAGTTTCTCGCTGACTCAACGCGCCTCTTCAGCGATCTCCCTGTTTCTGTCAAAAATCCACCCAAGCCCAGCGAGGTAGAGACTTTTTGGAGAGAGGTATACAATATCCCGAAAACACTGGAGCTGGAAGAATATGCTGATAATATCATCCGCTCCAAGGACTTAGAGGCACGAAAAACTTTTCCGTTGCAGGACCAGATTGTATCAAGTACATCTGGTGCAAGGAGTTTACTTCTACACATCAACAATTACCCCACATATTCACCTCATATTTAAAGTCGGAAACGCCCATTCCGCAGTGGCTGGTGTTCGGACGCACTATACTCCTACTGAAAAAAGGCAACTTATCCAACCCAGAGAATTACAGGCAAATAACTTGTTTGAACACACTGTATAAGATCTTTACAACTGTCCAAAACAACAGGATTTTTCGAAGATTTGAGCCTGTGTGGCGAGAGATGTGCGAACAACATGGTTTGAAAAAGGGAGTAGTAGGCTGTCGAGGGAACCTGTTAATTGACAAGTGAGTGTGTAAAGACGCTGCTTCCCATCAGCGCGTTCTGTCAATGGCCTAGATTGACTACCGAAAAGCTTTCGATTCAACCTCTCACAGACTTATTATCTGTCTGTTGGAAAGCTTGAATGTGTATCCACACATAGTGAGATACATAGACAGATTGATGCCCCCTTGGAAAACTAGATTTACTATCTCATCTGGGAATTATCGTGTGACAACGAATAACGTCACCTTCCAGTGGGGCGTTTCTCAGGGCGATACCATGAGCCTTTTGCTTTTTTGCATCACACTTCTGCCTCTATCTCTCGCATTACGAAATTCTTCTGGATACCTCTGTGGCGACACTAACCAGCGCGAGCATAAGGTCACTCATGTATTTTATATGGAT
>JAABKJ010008604.1:0-11405 GCA_011634705.1 Andricus grossulariae | reverse complement strand
GAAGCGCGAGTGTCTTGATGAGAATGTGTTCCTTAAGGTCGATAGAACCTTAAGTAAATTAGTTCTCCTTTTTATGTGAAATTGGCATAATTAAAACAAAAGCAGGTCATAACGATGTAGCTTATTAAGAGAGTATTTGCCGGCGAAGCGCGTAATAGCGAGTACACGAAGTGCGCAAACCTAGAGGAACCGAGCTTCAAGCGTCAGGTAAATGTGTCCGAGCGCGCAGCGCGAGGTGAATACAGTATCGAGCGCGAAGCGCGAGATGAATACCAAATCGAGCGCGAAGTGCGAGATCCAACAGGTGCGCGCTCTAGGCGCGCCCAAATTTGCGAGAGAAGCGAGTCGCGCGCGATGAGAATGTGCCCGTGAAGCGGGCAGATTTTTTTGAAAGTGCGCATCCAATACTTCCGAAAACATTGTAAAATACTCCTACTTATCAATAATTTCAAATAAAAAAACGCCATTTCTCTGCAAGCAACCGATGCAGAGATTTACCACTTTGAAAATCGAAAGGGTTCAATTGACCCCGCTCGGTACTTCTAGTGTTGAAATTAAAAATTAATTTTTTATAAGCTAACTGCGGACGGAAGTATTTTATTCAACGTAGATAATTTTTTAAATACTTTTTAATATTTTCGTTCTCGATATTGAATCTGCTAAATGTTTTTTTTTTCTTTTTTAAATTCTGACTCCCGATTCGTAATCAGCGACCTCGAAAACCCGTATATACCATGTTTCAAGTAGATCCAATAATTTTTCGAAATACTCGTCCGCCATATTAGATCCGCCATTTTTTTTTTAATTCTGACTTCAGATTTGGAATCAGCACTCTCGAAAACCATATATAAGTGACCTTGAAAATCATTGTTGTACATTTTGATGTGTTTTCCGACTTTTGGCCACGGAACCGGGTCGCCTGGCCTACTATGAATTGTACCATTTATTTCTTATTTGTACTATCACAGCGCGAAAAATAACCCACACATTGAAACTTTGTAGGAAATAGCAGGAAATATTTCTTTTGATATCACATGTCACGGGGAAAACACAGTGTCAATAAGGGTGTTTGAGCATTTTGATGATTTCTTGAGATAAAAGGTTTGTTCTTCATGCATTTATTTATAAAATAAACAAATAATATCAAACGATAAGTCTTCACCACTAAAAATAATCACTTATATAATTTGAAGACAATCAGAAAGAAAAACGATTACTTTCTGTCTATAAATGGACAAACTATGAATTTGTTTATAAAATTTGTTTATAAAATAAACAAATAATATCGAATGACAATTATTCATAACTGAACACCACCACATACATAACTTAAAGACATTAGGAATGAAAAACAATTACTTTCTGCCCATAAATTGCCAAACTATGCATTTGTTTATAAAATGAACAAATAATATCAAATGATAGCTCTGCATCACTAAAATATCCACTCATATAATTTAAAAATGCTCATAGAGAAAAACGGTTACTTTCTATCTATAAATGGTCAAACTATGCATTTGTTTATAAAACTTGTTTATGAAATAAACAAATGATATCGATTGACAATTCTTTGTCATTAAATATCACTAGTTATGTAATTTGAAGTCCCTCAGAGAGAAAAACGATTACTTTCTGTCGATAAACGACCAAACTATGCATTTGTTTATAAAATAAACAAATAATATCGAATGACCAATTTTTATCACTAAATATTACCACTAATATAATGTAAAGGTAGTAAGGAAGAAAAACGATTACTTTCTGCCAATAAATGCCTAAATTATGCATTTGTTAATATAATTTGTTTATAAAATAAGCAAATCATACCAGAAAACAAATATTCATGATCAAATATGATCCTGTCGATGAAATCAAGGAGGTTTAACTTACAAATATAGTGTGCAAGCAAAATCTCCAGGATGTTGACATTTTCTTAATATAATTTGTTTATAACAATTAGATTCAATATCCTGATAATTATTTATATTCCTTAGATACTTCGACATTTATTTTCATTTAGAATGGGATTAATTAAGTTATTTATTTAAAGATAAATAATAATAATCAAAAAATGTCTCATTTTCGCTCTTTGTATATTTATATAAAAAATAGAAAGTAATAAAAATTGAAAAATATAATCCATATACGTTCTTATGCGACCATTGCTGGTCACTTCTAGAAAAAATTTAAAAATCGGTTAAGAACTGTAGGCTGTAGGTGATTTTGAATAGTAAATTCCCGATGCAGCCCATTGTGCAGCACCTGTCTGCTCAAGCGGTGAGCGCGCGCGGTGGACGACGCGATTCCCGACTTTTATCAATAAATACCGCTCGGGGGCGTGTATGGACAAAAAACGCTGACTGCTTCTTGATTTACACACACTAATGACTCATACTATCTAGGATTCACCCATTACATCTCGTAATATATTTTTATAATTGAATGAAAAGTTGACGTTTGTTGACTTCCAAAAGAATTTCTTAGTGTATATTTGTGTGTCTTGGAGCAGCAGTCAGTGGGCTACATTCAACTGTTGGGTTATCACTTTTTTAAAGCGAAATGTGTCATTCAATTTGGTATATAACATGTTAGCTCTTTGTGGGTTTGTAATGAGGTAAACGCGATAGGCCTAACAACCCAAAGTCACAGTGGCTTCAGAGTGCGCAACGCTGCTTTGGATACGTCATGTTCAGGAGAATTTTACGAGACTTCAGAGTTACGAAGGATAAACATATGGTTGGTGTGTGATGCCTTGTATATTCACGTGTGAAAAAAATATACATTTATGCACCAATAACGACTTTCATATATTCGAGTTATTTCCGCCTTTTTAGCTCTTTCGGATCACTGTGTGAGGGGCTACTCACTGAGAACCCTGGAAATCTTAAGACTTTACATTTAGCAGTCTCAATTGAATTCGTACAGTGAGTTCCAAGATTTATTTGAGATTTCCGCGAGTGCCGACCCTAGAGGACCGGGTGAACGGAACGGATACGCTACATCGTATCCTTATACTATCCGCATAATATCCTTCCTGTAACTGTAAACAGAACTCGATAAAAACAGCAAGATGAATATTTAAATTGTTGCAATTAAGTTTCTACGTTACAATTGCCGTTAAAAGGTCATAGAGTAATTGCAATAGTTTTTTTACAGCGTTAAAAATTAAAAAAAAAATACAATAAGTGTCAATAACGCCTGCTGAAAGCCGCTTCAAGCGCAACGATAATCGCTAAAGTAACATATGCTGCTTAAATTCGCTGCAATGCGCTTGAAGTTGCCTTCAGCAGACGCTAATGATAGGTATTGTATTTTTTCAAAATTTTAACGCTGCAAAAAAAAACTATTGCATTTACTCCGTGACCTTCTAACGGTAATTTTAACGTAGAATCACAATTTCAACAATTTAGATCTTCATCTTCCTGTTTTTATTGAGTTTCTTTGCAAGTTACGGAAAGGATATTATGTGGAGACTATAAGGATACGCTGTAGAGTATCTGTTCTGTCCACTCGGTCTACCAGGAGAGATTTCCAAAACTTTTCAGGACCGGGACTCTGCAGGAGAAATCAGACCCCGTTAAACTCGGCGGAGTTCGGAGGGAGTCAGCTATAATTTGTTTCACTGAGGCAGTGTGCCCAGGAAAAAAGAAAGAATTTATACAGAACTGTAAGAATTAACATTTTCGAATACGCGTGAATTCCGGTTTCTGATTTGTTTAAACGAATCGAGACGCATTTAGATGAATTAAGACAGTGCAAATGTAATCAGTGTGAATTTATAAGAATGTGTGATCAAGGTCAATTTAAAAAAATGAATAAAGAGTGCATGCGTCGAGACCTGAACCAGCGATTCCTCGAGTATCAGTTTACAGTGTTCCCTCTGAGCTACGGGACAATTTACTAAACATTTACAATAAATTCTATATGCCCCGCACGTTGGTTTTCCTGTTACGGATAAAATTTTGTAAATCAACACTTGCTAAAATTTGCCGCGACGAATTGGGGCAAATTCCAGTGTGTATTTTACTCTTACGAATTCAGATGCATCGACAAATTTTGAAGCGTGCGTGCCGACGCATTGACGTGAATTCTCTGACTTCAAACTTTTGCGCCGTATTTGTACGTATTGAAAGATTTAAATTAAATTACCGTCTTCTCGAATTTACACGCAATGACACACAAGTGCAATGCGTCATTGTCGCAAAGCGGGATTTGCGGGGTGTCTTAATCTTTTCCATTCAATTCGTATCAATACCTTCTGTTTTGTTTGGTGTGCATTGCGAAGGTGTGAATGTGCGAATGCTTCGTGGTGTGAATTCTCTACAATTGGCGAAAGATTTCCAAAACTGCTAAGAGTTCCAAGAGTTCCTCAAGGAGTTCTCTTAAGACTTCGAGCGGGGCTTTATGAGATTTCTCAGTGACTAGCCCCTCGATAAAACACCAATTTCGCACATCTTCACAATGGAAAGTTTCCAAATTCGTTGTCAAGGGGATTTTTTTGGTTTCATTATACCTTCACATTGAATCGGGTTCCATAATTTAAGTAAACAATTCTGAAAGACAGTATGCATTTTTTTCGTTTGATGTTTTTAACTTAAACATATTTCTATGATAGTGTCTTACGGTGCTTAAAACGACTTGGGGGTTTCCCACATACAAAATACGTCTACAAGGATGAATTTTTCAATGTAATAATTTTACCACATAATCTAAAGGCAATTATACCGTTCGATACAGAGAGCTTTTTTTGGAAAATGATTTTTTTCACAACTTTAATAATCAACATTCAGAAAAATATTGATTATCGACCATGTAGACAAAAAACATTAACATCATATTATTTACTATAATTCACTGGTCCAAAAACATAACATCAATTAATAAAATCACTCTCATGTTGGAATATCTTGCAAGTATATTGAATGACGTCGACATTCAACTTGTACGAGTTGTGAAGAAAATTTTCTCGTCTCTCCCTAGCTTAATTGGTCAGAGCATCAGGCCAAAAATTTAAAAGATCTGGACGTTGAATCCCAGCGGAGCTAGAGAGATTTTTTTTACAACTTTAGAGAAAAAAGTTGTGTTTCACAACTTTTCTTTTCTCTTTTTCTTCTAATTGAAAATTGAGGATTTTTTTCGCCTGTAAAATGCGACACTCTGGCACGGTTAAGTTAATCAGAATGCAAAAAAATATACAGTAGTCTCTCTAACGAGATCTCACATTTAAAACTAGCTTAAAAGAACTAGAGAGCAATCTGCACGTCAGGCAGTTGCACGATTACATACTTGATTTCGCTTTGGTAAGATCCACATCAAATTAATGATCAACTATAACCTGCTCAACGAGCAGTTGAAAGTAACGTAAATTTTAAGTCCCATAAAAAACACATAACAACAAATAGTGTACTCCCTAAAGAATTGACTAATCTATCTCTTTTTTCTTTTTATTGTGCTTTTTATAACTCCTTTCTCAAAATATATTCGAATCCAAATAGGATAATTATTAAAAGGTTCGCCTCCTTTGTAGAGTTTGAATGCTCTTCAGAGATTCATAATATTTAATTCAAGTTTAATTTCTCACCCTATAGGGGTCAATGCATTCTCGAGAGACTCTTTACAAAGCAAAGATCCTTTTAAATAAAGGGGTGTATCTTTTGAAGCCGAAGCCTCAAACAATAAATTTAGTATAAAGATTTCGATTATAAGCTCTCATACCACATAAAAGGATTATCCTTCAATTAAGTAATTGACTTTCAAAACATTGATAATCTTTTATATTCCTGTCTATCAGGTAACTGGAATCTCAAGAAATGAGAGTAGCGCAAGAGCACGTTTCGAATCCCCAGTGAGGTTGATGAATGTCGCGCCGCACGTAGTGCGCTATTGTTCTCAATTTAGGACGGAAATGCGGAGACCAGTATTTCCCAGCTCGCTTGACTTTAAAAGAATTTTACTTTTAGTTTTAAAACTTTGGATCGTAACTCCCTGATTCTAACATTCGCATCAAAATATTTTTGCAACCATGTAGAGCAGTATGACTCCTCGTCTGCTTGCAAATAGCTTTGCTGTGAGTGAAAGACCGTTTATTGAATTGTATTTGGTTCTATTGACCTAGTCTCACGGTACACCTTGTTGTTGCTCGAGAACGCAATTACAATGCAACGATGCTTTAGAAATAACTCTGAGAAATTAAGGCTTTAATCAAAGATAAAATTCAAGGATGGACTTTGCCATAAATACATAAATTCCAAAAGAATAAATGGTGGAACACTGGCACGAATTTAAAAGATAAAATCTTTAAGTGGACTTGACCACGAATATTCCGAAAGTGACACTCGGAAATACCATAAAGGATCACCGAAATTGTTCTGACGAACAAAGCTCGCTTTTCCAGGTAATTCTCTTTTAAAGGCAGCCTTTCGAAATACAATTTCCTCGACTCTCTTAAAGAGGACCTTCGTGTTTGAGTGTGATGATGCTTTTAGTGAGACTCACACCAGGGATATTCCTTTTGCCTATTTTTAGGGACCACTTGTAACTCGAGGGTTACAAATATATAGCTGAAGAATTGTCATAAGCTGTAACCACGTCTCACGACTGTGAGATAGGTGGTTACAGTCTGCGATGAATTCAATACGATGATTCGGCAAAAGTCTCGTGCACCCTGAGGACACGGAGCGACCCAAGGACGACCGCCTTCTGCATTTTCCCCGTAAGTGTCTTAGCATTCTGTTGACACGCCAAGATACTTTTCAGACTATTAAACAGTGAAACGTTGGCACATAATTATGCTTATACTCTAGTGTGCCAAAGTTCTGCTAAAACGCGTTTAAGCATCTTTCACGCAACTATCATAATATGTCCCCGTACTCCTTCCTGCTTCCATTATGCTCTTTACAATCGTAAAATACCTCGTGCAGAGAGAAGGTGCGCGCTTTTAGCACTCCGTAACGCCCGCGTTGGGAAAATAACCTACGTACTAAAGAAAAAAAAATGTTTCCGAAATTTTTATTGAGGCTATTTTTATTGATAAACTAGGTGGTATGTTACCTTAGTGCAAAATTACAAATAAACATTCCTATTATGGAACAAGTTGTCGATTCCGTGTGGGTGGCACTACATACCGTCCGCCGGCGATCTACTTCGCTTAGTACGCGCCAGTACCCGAGGGTTAACAGAATATTCCGGGTATAACCGTCAGAACTCCCTTATAACGTCTTTATACCTCTCTTTCTTTTCTTCATCCTTGGCTATGACGCTTTGGTCAGCTGATGCCGAAAATTCCATAACAAATATGGATCGTTTCCCGAAATCAAGGAGAACTATGTCAGGCCTCGAGTGCGGACAGAAACAATTGTCGGGAATATGAAGTTCCAGTATATGCGGCACTTCTCATTTTCGACAATTGACACTAGATTCTAGGTGAGAGTAAGAGTAAGAGTAGGTGAGAGCCGTAAGAGTGACAGAGATTGTAATAAAAAACTCTTAGTACCGCATTGTGCTTTTGGATGTAGGTCGTTCCCGCATGAGTTGAACAACTAGACAGTATGTGTCCTAGATGTTCGGGGTGTTCATGACACGCTCTGCAGCTATCATCGGGAATATCTTGGCTCAAAATCTGTTTTGTCGATTTGCGACTGTATGTGTTGTACTCAAAATAACCCTGTTGTGAAGACATTCAAGATTCAGTATTCCGTCACAGATACGTGGTTCTTCGCCGAAAGTTCGGAGGACTATATCCGTCGTATAAGACGTTTGCATCTGCATCGGAGAGTATCCTTGATGAACGTCACGTACTGAATGGGGCTCTGTGGTGCGCTCGGGTATGTATAGGTCTCTCCAGCGCCAAGGTGTCGCATAGCACTTCTGTCGACGAGCTCAGGGTCTTTGGGGATGCTATTAAGTTTTTATTTCTTCAAATAAACCTTGACGCATTTATCTAACCAAAACTTTATTCCTATCTCTTGAGTGTACTCTGTGACAATGTCTAGAGCTAGTTGTAGTTTCTCTTGATTTTTAGCATAGATCTTAAGATCATATATGTAATATAAATGAGTGACATTATGCTTTCGATTTCTTGGTTTGCCGCAGAGGTACCCTTCGGAACGGCGAAGTGCGAGAGATAGTGGAGATAATGTGTGACAAAAGAAGAGAGGGCTCATGGTGTCGCCCTGAAACACAACTCTCTGAGAAGTGACACTGTTACTGGTCACACGATGTTTTCCAGATGACATAGCAAATCTGGTTTTCCAAAGCGATATTAATCTTTCTATGCATCTCACGAGACGTGGATGAACCTTTAAGCTATCCAACAGATAGTTGATAAGTCTATGGGAGGTTGAGCTCGTCGACAGAAGCGCCATGCGACATTTTGTCGCTGGAAAGACCTATACATTCTTGAGCGTGCCATAAAGCCGCATTAAGGACGTGATATCTATAAAGGATACCTTCCGAAGCAGATATAAACGCCTCATCCGACATATTTGGTCTTCCGAACTGTCGGCGAAGAAGAATGTATCTGAAACGAACATGCTTGCCGTCCCGGATGTACTCTATTCATTTGGAGTGGTTCCATGGACGAAGGACGAGCTCAGATCCCTTGATATCGGGACACGAAAGATTATGCACATGAACAAAAGCTTGCAACTTAAGTCTTCTGTTACGTGACTCTACATCTCACGCCGTTGAGGTGGACGTGCCCGTCTTCTTAAAATGTTTGGAAACATGAAGAAGTGTGTAAAGGAGCGTTTCTGTACAAAGCAGCGGCGGAGGATGCTGAAACATTTGACCTGGACTTCGATATCTGGGATGAGCAAAATGTATCAAATCTTATCCATCTCGAGTACTCATGCCTGAAAGCCCGGATTAAGAAAGTATAGAAGAGAAACTTCCGTGAACTGCTCTCCGACAAGAAGATGCACGGTGTCATTTCAACTTTAGCATACCGTCGTCACATTTTAAGCTAAGATATTTCCGATGATAGATGCAGAGCTTTGTCATGCACACCCCGAACATCTAGGAAGCATACTATCTAGTTCTCCAACTAATGCAGGAACAACCTACATCCAAAGGCACAATACGACACTGAGAGTGAATTATTACTATCTCTGTCCCACGGAAATAGAGTCAATTGTCGAGAATGCAGAGTGCGACATATACTGGAACTTCATATTCTCAACAATTGTTTCTGTGACGCACTCAAGGCCTGACATAGTTCTCCTTGACTTCGAGAAACGAATCATGTTCGTTATCGAATTTTCTTCACCAACTGACAAAAACATCATAGCCAATGAGAATGAAAAGAAAGAGAGGTATGAAGACCTCATAAGGGAGTCACGACGGTCGCTCCGTGTCCTTAGGGTACACGAGACTTTTGCCGGATCAACATACTGAGTCCGTCACAGAATATAATCACGTATCTCACGATCCTGAGATGTGGTTACGGCTAAAACTTTACCGTGATTTCGCTGAGAGCGGGTGCACTTTTTCAGATTAGCACTCACTTCCGGCGAAATCCCGCGGTTGTCCTCATGACAAACTTTTAACTATATACAATTAAAAAAACGGTTAAATAACCACCTCAGGCTCCCACTGGGAGCAACAGCCATCTAAAAATGACATCGGCTGGCAGTAGAACCGCGGTAAATCACACCTATGACCTGTCTCACGACCGTGAGGTGGGTGGCATGATGAAATTACGACGACGGGCCGGCGAAACCCTCGTGTGTCTTGAGGACACAAAGAGACACAAGGATGGCAGCTATTTGCATTATCTCACAAGTGCCTTGGCATATTTTTAGCACGCGCGAATAGCTTCAAGGTCAAGAACCAGTGATTGTTCCGCACTTCGGAGAACACCGATCACAAGAATAATTACTTTAAACGAATATTTTAAGTAAAGTCGTTGCAACTACCTTCTAACGTCCTGATACATCTTCTCTTTTTCCTTCTCCTTGGCAGTGATGTTGTGGTCGGCCTGAGCCGCGAATTCTATAAGGAACATGGTTTGGTTCTCAAAGTCTGACATTTGACTCTATCTTCCTCGGAGCATTCGGCAGGGCAGGGTCACGGCCAACACTATAAGAGGGACAAAGATGATAATAAAGCACTCTTAGGGCCGCATTATGTCTGTAGATATACGTTGTTCCCGCATGGGTGAGACACCCAGATAGTATGTGCTTTAGGTGCTGTGCGTGTGCATGACACGCTCTGAACCTATGGCTGTGAACTTCTGGACGATCTGATGATCTGAGTCTGAGAGTCTGAAAGTTGGTGGAATTTTTTAACTTCTCTCTTCTTTACTTCGTCTTTCGGATGTAAAGCCGCTAGATAGAGTAATGCACTTTCCTCACTTCTGATGTTAAAATTCAGGCCAGGGGTCTCAGTTGCCTGCTCCGCGGCTTTGTAAAGGAACACTCCTTTGCCAATCATCTCGTGATTCGTGACTATGTTTAGGAGAGGATCCTTTCCATTTGCAACAATGTAAGCTGCACTTAGAACAATTCAATTACGAAGTCATTGGAGATTCAGAAGTCCGCGTCCGCCTTGACGGCGTCAGATGTATAATCGCGGGACAGACGAATTGATATCCAAGCTTTTATGCCGCATTCACGTCCTGAATGCGGCTTTCAAGCACGCCCAAGTATGTATAGGTGTCTTCAGTGTTAAGACGTCTGATAACACTTATGTCCATAAGCTCAGGTTCCTTGGGAGCGTCAACAATAGTTTTTTCCTTCAGAAGAATTTTGGCACATTCATACAATCCAGAGTCCATCCTAATCTCTTTGGCGCAATTATGGTGTTGGCGGCAACCCTACCACACACACTCGACGCCTGACATATTCGTGATCGAATTATCGGCTCCGGCTGACTATAACATCACTTACAAGAAGAAGGAAAAGAGGGACAGGTATCAGGACCTTAAATGGGAGTTGCAACTACTGTACTCAAAATATTCCGTTACAGTAACTGGCCTTGTGATCAGTGCTGTCGGAGAGGCGAAACTATTACTGGTTCGTAACCTTACAGCTATTCCCGCGTATGAAGAATATGCCAATGCACTTGCGAGATGAATGCAGCAAGCTTTCATCCTTGGATCACTTCGTGTCCTCAAAACACACGAGGATTTCGCCGGCCTGTCGTCGTAATTTCATCATGTTACTCATCTCACGGTCTTGAGGCGTGGCCATAAGTGTGATTTACCGCGGTTCTACTGGGAGTCAATGTCATTTTTAGACGGCAGTTGCTCCGAGTGGGACCCTGCGGTGGTTGTTTAACCTTTTGTTTAATTAAAGGCCGGCGAAACCCTCGTGTGTCTTGAGCACACGAGACATTGTTCTCCAAGGCTTCGAGAAACGAACTATATTCGTGATCGAATTCTCGGCTCCTTCCGAATACAACATCAC
>JAABKJ010008603.1:0-11405 GCA_011634705.1 Andricus grossulariae | reverse complement strand
ATATGATTTCTTATTTCATTTAAAAGCGTTTTGCATTTTCTTCACTTCTTTCGCTTTGATTTTACGCTTGCTTTCTTCAACTTGTACTTCTTTTTTGTGTTTGTTTCAATTATCATTTTCTAGTTTATATTCATATGTATAATGAATTATTTATAATTAATATTTCTGCAAAAACAAAATTCATCCACTACTCTTCATTTTTGGGCCACACAAGTGTAATATACCCAAATAGAGCAACTATTGAAGTGGTGGTAACTTTCATTATTTCGTGGAAAATTAATCTATTTTGTTGTGAGGTCATGTTTTTTTCATCAAAGATCAACTGTTTTGAAAAAAATCGCCTTTTTGAACAGTGAGTCCGTCTTTTTGATTTTAAAATACTTGCTTTCGTAGAAACGTCATATTTTGTGTCTGAAAATTCATTTAACTGGGTTACTTAGTTGAATTGCTTAAGAATATTTTAAGTTGCGATAAATCCCTTAAAATTTCATTGTATAGGGTTAAGTTGTCCAGAAATTCCTTAAAATCTTCATCAAGCCTGAAAAATTCTGTGAAATCCATTGCAATTTTTTTAACGTCTTTAAACTCTTTAAAAACCCTTGAAATTTCGAAACTGTTTGAACTCGTAGAAGTCCCTTTGAAATGAAATGCAATCAGTTCGCTAAAGTTCTCTAAAGATTTTTCAAATTACATAAAATCTTTAAAACACATGAGGTTCCTATTATATCCCTTAAGTTTTGAAAAATTGTTTGAATGCCCTAAGATCTTCAAAAATCATAAAAAATTCTCTGAAATCACTTAAAATCTGGAAAAGCCAGAAAAATCATTTCAAATTTTTTGAATTCTTTTTGATTTGTTGACATTCTTTGGAATCTTTTCAAATAACTTCAAATATTTAGAATCATTTGGAATTTTTTCATTTTGCTTTTATTGTATGCCCCTGAAACTGACAAGTGAATTATGAACATCTCAGAAGGACAAGCTTGGCACCTTCAGTTGGTAAGATGAAGACAGTAGGATATATGATATAATCTGTAATTGAAGACTCAAATAATCAGCAGTTATAGTGCTAATCAAATTCCTTATATTAGTCATGTTTTCATCTACGTGAAAACATGAAGACCGTTTATACTCTGGTCTCCACCTTGGCAATCTTCCTTATTTCTATTGGTGAATATGATAATATAATAATAATAATATATGTATATGTATAGTTGTAATTTTGAAGGTTGTAAATTAGGGATTACTAGGTATTGTACTCATACAGTTTTTGTTTACAATACTAGATAGAGTTTTGCGTCATTAACCGTCATTTTGACATTATGGGTCGAGAGAAACTCCATCAATTTAACTAGATATATACACAAAATTAATTAGTTGAATTATTGGTAACAAATGAATAGTAAGTTCGTCAGTCACTAAGAAGGAGAATCTTGCTCTACAAGTAACTTGTTACAAGACATAATCATTAAATTTAACTTTCGGGGTCGACTAGAATCAGGATTGCGGTTTCTAGGGTCAGGTTAATAGAATGCCAGAGGTTTCCTATGAACTTTGTAAGATGGGACCTACCGGGTAGATTCATTGGAAAGAAAGAACGAATGTGGATTCGTCCTTTTTTTATCTATCCTCCGGAAGGATTAGTCTCATTTCCTCCAGGAAAGAGGAAATCTGCGACCATTCACCTTTCATAATGAGAATTTTAAATTCAATAGGCGACTACTAGAGCAACTCAACATCTTAGCAAACTTGCTACTACTAACAATATCGCATAGGACGTAGTACGAGCTTGAGCTATAGAGCCAACTTACGTGAAGCGATTATCGATGATGGAATATTCTCGTATCCAGGATCATTGTGAAGGTCTACGCCACTGGTCGACTTGATCATTTATATAAACTTTATGAAACCTAAAAGCATTTTTTAATTTTGTAATGGACAAGCTGCATGATACATGATTTGACATGGACAGAGAGTGCACATTGACAATGCATTGTTTGCAATACTAGAGGCTAAGGACTCAGCATCACTCTACGGAATTGCAAAACATGCAACAGTGGAGAAAATTTAGGAACCGATCCTTTTATTCTTGTTTAAAAGTCGACTGATTGCTTAACGCGTATGTTTGTTCTCTAGTGTGTTTATAAAAGCGCATCATACTTGAAATAAAAAATTATGAATTCAACTTTTGCAGAAACCTCCTATCACAATGATCCTGGATTATTGCTGCTTGAGTCTTCAACGAGTTTTTGAAGAAAAATGTCCCACTTATCGTCAGTCTTGTCTAATAATATTGCAAGTAGCTCATAAAATACCAACTTGAAAAAAGCAATGATCTCTTTCTGGTTTTAGAGTTAGGTTCAGAATTCGACCGTTTACCTAATGGCATGCCGATTTCTAATGTTCCTCGTTGCAAATCTTCTTCTTCATCTGAAAGACATCATTCTCCTGATAGGTCTCTATCTCCTGCCGAACCTCCTCTTTGTGTCAGGTCCAGGTCTCCTCCTGCCAGGAGCACGTCTCCACCTGCCTGGTCCACGACTTCTTCTCCCAGGTACATAGCTGCACCTACAAGGCTTCCTTCTCCTGACGGCACTGGATGTGGACTTGAACAACTTCGATTTATTTGGCTCCTCCCCAATAAAAATCCGCACTGCATATTTGAACTTCGAAGATATACTTTTCCTGTCAACAGATCACTTCAAATATTGATAATGAATAATGCTTGTGCTCAGATGCCAACCCAAGAACAAATTGTTCTGTCAACATTCGATATTGACGCATTTTCAATTTTGGATAGTGAGGATACACTTTTTGGAATTTGTTCACATATTCATCACGTTTCAAGATGCGTAAAGACAAACATCTCAAGCGGCCTGATAGCCCTACCGACCCTAAAAGTAGTCTGTGAAATTCCAGTAGGTCCACGCCGCACTATCTCAGGGTGTTTTAAAGTGAGGCTTGTGAAACTAGTGTAAGCTTCAATCCCTGACAACATAATTTGAAAAAAAACTTAAAACCTAAATATAACGTATGTTCTCCGATGCCGGATTGAAATACTTCATGTAACTGGTAATCATAATAAAAATCAGTATATTATGATTTTCGAAGCTTTAATTATGCATCGATGCCCTAGTTTTTAGGCAGCGTTTTGAGACTCATTGACCAGTAAATCCAGTAACACTAGAGTAACATATGTGACACATAAATTAGAAATTTCGCAGTAAAACGTTGGTATTATTCTAATCAAGTTGCAAAAATGATCACATAAAAGGTGTATCCATGACAGTCAAATCTAGGAAGTTAGGTAATGTGTAAGGTTAATTTTAATTTGTAATTATTAAAATTTCTCGCAATTCTTAATATTTGATCACATTTTTGGGTGTTACGTTCCCACTATGTTTATTTAATTGACTGAACTAGAATCTTAGTTAAAATGGGTTTGGAAACATTCTTAGTAGTGTCGACCACCTCCGTTTATATCTATAATCAATGGCTAGTAATCAAATTTTCTTCAGCTGTAAAATTTACTTACTTCCAGTCTTTGGGGGATATTAAAGTATAATTTCGCCAAATGTGGATCTTGCTCTTTGTTTCCCTATATTCAAGAAATTTTTCCTCTATTTTTTTTATTTTATGACAACTGAATTACGGAGCCCCGTAAGAAAATCTATTACTTTCTAGCTTAAAATCAATGCCTCTCAAATAAATAGTGTATTGTTACAGTTTCAATTAAAAATTCATCTCTTTTGGTCAAAACTTCTACTGTTTGGTGACAAATTTCGTTATTTCGTTGAAAATGGAACTATTTTGTCGAAAACAGGGATTCGAATAAAGTCAAGGGCTATTTTATATCTGCTTATTACTTCTGTATATTCAATATAATTTGCTTGAAGACCATGCTAAGCATAAAAAATATCTAAAAATAATGCGGCTAGCGAGGCGTAATGTAAAAATTGAGATTCTTTGAAGTTCAATGCTGACATTAACTAAAACGAACGTAACGAAATTTTTTTTAGGTTCTTTTTTGTTATTTTGTTGATACAGTGACCGCATGATATTGATATTATGTCTTTGTAGCATCCATATTATTTTTGATAGAAATCCACTGTTTTGTTGAAAATGGAATATTTCCAAATTGAAACCTTAGTCATATAATGCCTGATTTTATTTGATTTTTAGGAATTTGCTCCCCGATTATTCTACTATTTTATGTTAAGTTGTCATATTTTTCCTGTTTTGAGAGCCTGTTAGGCTCAGAAATCTGAAATAACTTTGACAATAATTTACCTTATGCATTCCTGATTTTAACATTTTTTTCATATATCGTTTATATGTTCATCATCTTATTTTATATATTCACGTATTAAATCATCATTTAGGAAATATATTCCGCTGCAAGAAATCAACGTAGAAAACCTTGGTTTCCAATCGGTATATGATCTTATAGTGATCGTCTGATATGAGACGATTTTTTATTACACTCAACTCTTATCTGTGGCAAATATCCAATAGATTTATTTCCTGCAAACAGGCATATGAAATATAAATATCTTAGGAGAACACACTTGATGCTTATAAAATTCTTTATCAAAACGTACATTTATCTGTTCTGCCTCCACTTAAAAAAAAATGAAGACGGATTATACTCTGGTCGCCACCTTGGCAATCTTCCTGAATTTCATTGGCCCCCTGGCAATCAACTATTGTTCAGATGCTCAAACATCATCATATGAGTCGTCAAGTCTTGAAAGACATCCTTAAAATGATTATGATAGTGTCCTCGAGCAATAACGCACGCACGAAGACCATCTAGACTAAACCGAAGTTTGTCGTTGTTGGCACTATATATCAATTCCTGAAAAACTTGTAGTAGATTTTTCTTTTGAAAACCTAGCGTGACACCAGATAAACAGGGACCATCTTAGCTGGATTTGGGATCAACTTTATTTACCCTGCATATTAATTCTCAGGACACTTTCTGCGAAGTTTTATTTTGAAGATCTGATGAGAGACCTAATGCACATTAGACATCATGTGAAGAAAACTTTTGTTACCCTAGATATCAAATTCAAGCAGACATCCTCTGAATTATTATTTCAGGAACCTGATGCATCAGCCCATATGCAGGGGCAATTTTAACCAAATTGTGAGTTGACGCTGGTGACTATGGAATGGAAGCTTTTAATGTGTGCCCTTAGGGTTTAAATTTTCTTGTGACTCTTTCCTATTCCTCGACACGTCCTTTGCACACTTACTTGGTGGCTGGAGGGAAACCTGCAGCTTAAGTTGAGTTCTGAACCACCAAAAGCAACAGCTTCAAGTGATTGGAGAACCTTTTTCTCCAGAGGTACCGTCTCACAACTCTCCAGAGATGAACAACTCCGTTGCTAGGCTAGTGTTTAGCGCATGGACCGCCGAGGCTCTTCCACCAGAGTGCGAGGCGGGAATCGACCCCGCAAGCCGACGGAGTGGGTACAAAGTCTGCCTCTTAGCCCCTACGACCATCGTTCCACTGGACGTTGGTGATTATAGAAATCAAATCCTAGGAGACTTTCTGTAGAATTTTATTGTGAAGATCTGGTGCGAAAACTTGTGCACTCACGTCGTCCTGTCGCCAAGAAAGTCAACAAATTCTCCACAATTCTGCAAAGATTATGTCGTTAACCTGGCGTAACGTTTTGAAACAACCAGGTTCGACTTTCGTGCTCAGTTGCCTATTTCTGAATACAAGATATTCTTGACTATATCCTTAGTTATGTTGGCTCCTCATGCAAGCTTGTTGGGCATAATAATTAAACTGCTCCGGATATGTTGCCCTAATCGAACAATTTGAAAAAATTTCTACATAGAAAGCCGTTATGTACCTTAGAGTAACAAATTTCAGGAAGTAGGCAAAGGGAAAGCACCTGGACTCCGGAACGGTATTTTTTCTCCAATTATTAGGGTAGGAGTCCTTCCAGATTGAACATTTCCGTAGAAGTCGTTTAGAACTCAACAGGGTATGAGCTATTTTCCGAATTGACCTTTGGAATGTAACAAGTAGTTTTAATAACGCTAGACATCGGACCTTGATCTTTTCTTGTGTTTTTGGTACTTTTGAAATATTGTAGAATTCGTGAAAAAATTTTATAGATACAAGACAAGATATCATGCAGAAATTCTATAGTATCATTCTCATAAAATTATATAGAATTTCTCCACTCCAAACCGGTCGAGACGAATTTTCAACTAGAAACCTAATTTTCAAGCAAGACGAATAAATGTTCATGCAGATAGTTGAATTTTATAACGAAAAAAAGGTGTGTTGAAAAAAATTATTAAAAATCATTATATTTTTCCTACTGTTTTTATCAAAGCGCATTGAATTTGAAAAAAAAATCAAATAAAACTTTTATAAGAAGCTTTCCGAATAATGTTTCCTTCATGTTGCTGGACAAGCTTTAAAGAACTATCTTAAGGCAAATTTTTCTCCTTTTTTCAGTCTTTACTGACAATATTGCCGTAGATTCATGAAACATTAACTTACAAAAAAATTTATTCTTTTCCTTATTGTTACAGATCCAAGTTTGCAGTTTGAATGTTTACCTAATGAAGAACCTATTCCTGGTATTCCTCGTGGCGTACCATCTTCCTCTTCTGAAAGACATCATACTCCTGATAATGCTTCCTTCTCCTGATGGACAAGTATGTGGGGTTAAACAATTGAGATTCATTCGGCTTATTTCCCATGAGAATCTGCACCGGATATTCGAACTTCGTAGATACACTGTTCCTGTCAACTCACAATTACAAATAAGAATAAGAGAAAACCATTTTGAGCCTGTGACAAGCTACGAACAAATCGTTATATCAACATCGGATGGTGACGTGTTTGCAATATTGGAGAGTTACAATGTTCTTGCTGTAATCTATGCAGAAAATATTCATCACTATGAAATACGGGCGAAAATAAGCATATCGAGTAGCATGGTTACACCATTGACCAGAGGGGAAATCACCGAAATTCCAGTAGGTGCCCGCCGCTTAATCACAGGAAGTTATAAAGTCATGCGTTCAAACTGATTGTAAAACGCAATTTTTTACACCAATAATTCAAAGATATGTAAAAATCAAAAATATAATGTTAGCGATCCCTAGTCGGATCAAAATGCTTCATGTAACTGGTAATTACAATATAAAGTTAGTGTGTTACGTTTCTCATAGCTTCAATAGTTTGCCAATTCCTTTAGTTTTCAGACCTGGCTCTCTTAATATAAATCAGTGGAAAATTCTTCAATTGAAATGAAAGTTAGACATTTCAATGATCAATCTGTAATCCAGAATCATTCACTAATCAATTCTGTAACACTAGAGTAACACATGTGAGACATAACCTCAGCGAACACAGAGTGTGGATCCTTGTATGTAGCTCACAGGAAAAATTCCCCGAAATCCCCGTAAAGCCAGTTTGACAGAATCTAGAATTCTAAACTTGACATACTTTCTTTAATCAGAATCGTGAGAGTTGATTTTTTCCTATTTTTATCTTATGTTAGGATACGCGTGACTTGGCCATCCCGGCTCATGATATTCGCAGTCGGCTACATTGCCACTTATTCGACCTCAATCTCACGCAACACCCCCCCCCCCCTCAAGTAGAGTTTCTAAGCGCATTTTTCAGGAAGTCATTATTGCCCCAAGGAAAATAACAAGTATTTTTTTCGCTCAGCGAATGAGTACATGGTGGCCACGGACCGGGAAAACCAATAATAAGCCTGAAATTTCGAGGATCCGGAAAAAGCCTTCACACAGCCGCTGCAATAGTAAAGCACGTTCATATTTGAGAACGAGAACTTCCTTTTCAGATATTTAACATAGTAATTTACTCATTTCACTTAACCAAATTGCAGACTTCGCGTTCTTTCCTCTATCTCACTCTTTTGCTCCTTTTGAAAAAATCATCCTCTTCACCTTTTCTTAGAGAAACATACCTTTTATTTAGGTTTTCTGCTAAAATCTGAACTGAATTAACCAAACCCAATAAGAAAATCCAATACTCTTTGGTTAAAAGATAATTCTTCTTAATTCATAATTCTACTATTATATTTTTTATTGAGAATTCATTTCCTTTGGTTATAAACTGAAACCATTGTTAGATGACAAAACAAATAAATACCATAAATTTCAACAAAAATTACGAAGAAGTACAACTTTAGTCTATTATTCAGATAAATTTTGTTCTCCTTTTGTATATTCTATTATATTGCAGTGTTAATTTTCTACAAGAATTTACAGAAGAGCGCAACTAGAAAAATCTACAGGATTACACAGTTTTTGTAGCAAAAAAGTCGTCCTTTCAATCTAGGATGCCAAATAATTAGAATATTTTCAATTTGATCAATTTAAGATGTGTAAATAATCAGCATTACGAAAGAGCCTTTATGTTTGAACCTCAAAGAAATAGTAAATCATTAAAAGCCAGTAAGTGTTAATAGACAACTAACAACTCTGGTCTGGAGCTATTTTTGAATACATTTTTATAAAAAAATCTTTCACTGCAATGTTTGAATATGTATTCAGAAAAAGCTTAGAACTTTAGTTTTTCTCATTGCAATATTCTGAATATTGGTCACCCTATATAAAAAAAAGAACAATTTTCTTACTTTTTGTGTAATTATTTTTTTTATCTTCTTCTCGGCTGAACCCGACTGTTTATCATAGCCACAGACTAAGTAAAGTGACTGATGATAATGTTATAAGTTGATTCAAAAAGATGTCTGAAATCTCTGCGATGATGCTGTAGCTACAAAATTAGGAGCATGGTGTGATTTGGAGTTCGTTTTTTACCGCTGTCATCCTTACACAGCGGCCGCGAGCATTGAAAGTGACGACACTCGCCTCTGGAGGTTTTCTAGAGCTGCCATATGTCACTTCACAGGCTTTTAGTCGATTGCTTCCTGATGCTCCAGAAAGTTTCTAACAATGCGACAGGTGCTTAATAAAACTACCTTCTGAGCTGCTGCCGGTACATCACTGACTCCTAAATGTTTAAGACGTTCTGTGCATCTTGCGTGCACATTGCCTGTAGCCGAAATCGCAATGGGATGAATAGATGCATGTTCCGCATTCCTTTATATTGTCTTCACTTAATGCCTTAACTCGCTATGCTTCTGAATGTTGGTTGTATAGGTTGCTTGCAAATTTCGTGACGATTTGCTCGAATCATGATCGGAGCATCACCGCATGACTTAGGAAGTCAATGATACCGAAGGAAACGTTTTCTTGTAGTCAATGTATGCCATGTGCAAGTTTCTTTGATGTTTACGAGCTTGCGTCATAGTAACAGAGTCTATGGTGACTAGGTCTTTGCTTCCTCGAGGGTTTTTATAACGAAAGGTTATTGATCAAAATTCAGATGAATTTTAAGCGTCTAGTTTTTTAGGCCACATATACTTAGTATCTTTGACAATAAAGCTTGGCATTAGATCTGGATGCTCGATGATTTTCTGAAAACAGCTAGTCAACGCATGATGCACATTCGTCAGGTACTTGTACCAAAAGTTGAGCACTATGACCGTACCTAAAGCTTTCCAGTTTCTAGACATTCTCAAAGCCGCTGAAACATCTAAAGCTGTGATGCTATTTAGTTCCATTCTATCGTTATTGCTTGCTCTTGCTTTCTCTGGTTGTAACAACGCAGCGTCTAAATTGCTTTCGTTCCTTTTTTTTCAAACCCCCGACCAGTAGTTAATCATGTCTTTCAATTGAATGACTTTGGTATGTTACTGTTGATTTTGCTTCACACTCAGTTCGCGATAGAACGTTCTTCCATCTGACTAAAAGGTACGATTTTGTTGCCTTCTTTCACTACTTTTCTTGTACCGACGCAGCCTAGCAGTAAGGACACCATGTCTGCCGTCTTTGTGTTCATGCCAACCTGCGAACAAATTATTATATCAACATACGATGGTGATGCATTCTCAATTTTGGAGAGCGAGAATGCTCTTGCTGGAATCTATTCGCACATTCGTTACGCTTTAAGACGGGTGAAGATAAACATCTCAAGCGGCGTGATAGCCCCACTGACCCAAGAAGAAATCAATGAAACTCCAGTAGGTCCAGTTTGTTATGGTTTCCGAAGGTTTATTTGTGCGTCAATGCCCCTATTTTTTAGACAATGCATATGGCAGTTGAATTTAGAAATTTAAGTAATGTGTGAGGTTAATTTTTATTTGTAACCATCCAAATTTTTTACACTTTCTGATATTTATTCACATTTTTGGGTCTTAGGTGCTTTCTATAATTATTTGATTGAATCGACTACAATTTTAATTCGAATGTGTTCCAATATGTTTAGTCATTGTGGACAATGTTTCCTAGACTGCGATCTACAAAATTATCAGAATTTTCACTGCATCATATCAAATCGCAGACTTCAAACTTTTCTTCCATTCCCTCCTTTTCCCTCTTTATTAAAGAAATTCCTGTTTGTTTCCCTGAATTCAGAAAACTTTGCCTTTATTTCATTTTCTTTTATTATATGACAAATAAATTAACGAAAACCAATAAAAAAATCGAATTCTTTCTGATTTTAAGTTAATACTTCTATGACAAAGAGTGTACTGTTATATTTTCAATTCAGAAATTATCTCTTTTCTTCAATCCTTCTGCTGTTTAGTGAAAAGTTTTATTATTTTGTTGAAAATTGAACTATTTTGACAGAAACTGAAACAAACGTAACAAAAGTTTCGTTAGGTTCCTTTTTGTCATTTTGTATGTACAATAACCTTATAATTTTCACATTACGTTTTCGTAGCTTTATTATCTAGTCATCTATTTTGGTCAAAAATTCAACAGTTTTGTTGAACATTTGTCCTTTTGAATGAAAAATTCGCGTAGGTATACAAATGGCCCAATCAGTATTTTGTAGGTGACGCTCATAAGAATTGTCAGTATTTTAAATTTGCTTCAACTCCCTAATATGGTGTAAAAATATAAAAAGATAGGACAGGGTAGAATAGTAAAAAAATACGAGTTGAGTTCTGAATGTTAAGTCAATAGATTTATTTCTTGCGAACTGGCAAACGAAATATAAATATCTTAGAAGAACACACTTGATACTTATGATTTAAAAGATAAAAAATGTATAATGTATTATGAAATATATGAAAAAACACTAGAATGAAGATTATTCACACTGTTAAACAAATTTTTCATTATAGCGTACATTTATCTGGTTTTCGTCTACTTTAAAGGAATGAGGATAGATTATACTCTGGTCGCCCCTTTGGCAATCTTCCTTAATACTATTGGTGAATATAATAATATAATAATATTAATTCATATTTTCGAATAGAACTGAAGGGCCTATGACAAAGCCACCGAACGCGTCCTCGGGTTGCGGATAGAGGGTCCCTGTACCA
>JAABKJ010008602.1:0-11406 GCA_011634705.1 Andricus grossulariae | reverse complement strand
CTCGTCTCGATACATAAATTTATCAGTTCGCACAACCTGTGAGGTATGTACTCGCCACCGTATTTAAGCATTTCAGCACTTTCTTTAAAAGTGCCAGTGCTTTGTTCTTGATGTGACGGTAACAATAAATAGTTCCTTTTAGAAAATAACTTACACTTCACTAGTAGTGGAGTACTATCATCCTAACCTCTTATTAAAAATTTTCTGTAGAAAATATAGTATTCTGTAGGAAATATACGAGATTTACTTATACTAGACCAGATTTACATAATATTAGATGATTTTTAATGACATGTAAGTCTCATCTAGTTTAAGTGAACAAATACCCTCAGGTGCCTTCTTTTTATCTGGGTTGCGAAAGAGCGACCGATGGGGCCCCGAATAATTTTCCCCACTAGAGCCCGATTAGAAATAGCGAAAACTCGTCAGAGCCCCACTAGAATCCTTCCTTACTGAAAATCCCGACGTCGTAAAGTACGTAGAAAACTAAGTTGGAAATTACGCAAGAAACTACGTCAGAAATTACGTAGGATTGTAAGTAGGAAAATACGCACAGTGTGCTCAAAAGCACTTTTTGTGTACAAGTCTCTCTACCAAGATAATTTTCAATGGATTTTCATGTTTTTGTTTATGAACGTAAGGGGTGAGGTATATCCAATCGGTGCGAAAAATTCACTTTGAGTAGACATTTTTTTTATTTAACAACAAAATAAACAATATTTTTTCCCTTACTTCTGAGATAAACCTTTTTTTAAGATCTTTAAAAATTGTCAAACTGTTAAACTGTGAATTTGCTTATGATTATTGTTTAAATAATCAATACTTTCTCTTGATTAGAAAAACATGACAAGAAGGAATAATTAGCAAGACATTTCTTTTTGATTCCACAAAAAAAATTAATATTCATCATTAAAAATGGGTAAACTGTGAATTTCTTTACAAAAATTGTTTAAATAATCAGCAGTTTTTGTTAATTGGACAAATATGACACGAATGAGTCATTGGTAAGACATTACTAGTTCATTTCGTGAAAAATAAGCCTGTTGATGCAAAAGTGGCCAAAATATATATTTGCTTATAAACATTGTTTCAATAATTAACTGTACATGTCTATTGGCAAAGTATCATAGCAAAGAGTCATTAGCAATATATTTTCAGTGGTTTTCGCTAAGAAAATAAAGCCTGTTCTTGTAAAAATTGTCAAAATGTGCATTTATTCATTACAATTGTTTGAATAATTAATATTGGTTATCAATTTAAACAAAATGACAGCTAGGAGTCACTAGAAATACATTTTTAGTAGATTCTGTAAAAAATTAGGCCTATTCGTGGAATAATTTCGAAAATGTGAATCTGTTTATAAATATTGTTTGAATAATTAGCAGTCGTTGTCAATGTGAAAACAAATGACAGCAAGGAGTCTTTGGAAATACATTTTTAGTTGATTTTGCAAAAAAAAATTGAGTTTATTCATTGTGATATAAGAAAACTGTGTATTTGTTTATGAAAATTGTTCAAATAATTGTCAAACAGCAGTTATTGTTAACTAATCGCAATTATGCATTAATTTCTCCCATATTTTATGCAAAAACCATTAATTCCAGACAAATAATAATCGCAAATCACGAGAAATTGGCTTTTGCTTAATAATTTGTGTAAAACATCATAAACAATTTTTTCTTACTTTAACCTACTGCAAATCATTATTTCTAGATAGGAAATATTGTTGATTTGGTTTTTAAAATAAAAAAATTTTGTTTGGTTAAACTGATCCTTACGGTCATTACAAAAAAAAATCAAAATCTATTGAAAATTGGATTGTAGACAGACTTTTGTCCACAAAAAGTGCTTTTGGCCACAAGTGTGACGTAGGAAACGACGTATGATCCGACTTGGATTACGAAGTCGTGACTTAGTAAAAAATTTTGTGTAAATAGTTTGATTATTATTGAAAGAAGTTCCACAAATTTTACAAATAAAGTTCTCAGAAACATGCAAACATAAAAATTAAATTCATAAACATACATAATCATTCAGTTTTCTCCATATTAGGCTCAATACTTTATTGCGATGTAATTTAGATACACAAATGTGTCATGGTATCCGATTGAAAAATTCTGTTTGTCACAAGTTCCCTCTTAAATGTGTACAATTGTTTCTTTCAAACAATTTGCACTTTTGACAACTTTTGAAAAATTCCTGAAATGATCGACCTTGGATACTAAAGAGCCCGCGCAGAGGGTTTTGCATGGTGACTTTGTGAAGCTCTTCGCATGGGGTGATTGCTAAAGAGATTGATCAGGGACCTGGGTCGGAGCATTTTTGTGGAACGAACGTGTTGTACAAATGAGCATCAGGGGAATTCTAGACTAATCTGCAAATATGTACCGCCCCCCCCCCCTTATACCGCCTCATACACTTGCCTCTCTCACTTTTATCATATGACCTCGTATAACAAGACTAGAACCGGGAGATTCACTCTTACCTTGAAAGGAATTTGGTTCAATGGTACAAAAAATTATAATAAGGATCCTTTTTAAAAATTAAAAATCAACTATAGACGCCAAATTTTTATTTTAAGTCACATCATCGTAAACTACGTCTGAAACCACGTCGGAAACGACGGCGGAATCCAGATTGGAAACTACGTCGCCTAATACTACATCGTTTTTGAGGTAGTGCCCTGCGTAGTTGACGTCGTAGTTTACGATGTCAGAATTTTAAATAGGGTTTTGAAATTTCAGCACGGTGCCGACGCATCCCATCCGTAAATTCGCATTAAGTCTTTGGATGAAGCAGAATTTGTAATTTGTTTGAACGAGGTTGCCGAAGGTTTATCCGAAGGTAAAGGACTAATCCTCTCAAAGCGTCGATCGTCGTGCACGCATACTGTATACCCCAGGGTTGGCTATCGATTTAATTGAAACTTGAAACTGACGCCGATCGGAATGCTAATCGATTCGAGCTGAGGATCCTGCAGTCTGTGTTGTGTGAATTTAATGCCCTGAGCAGCGGATAGGATGGTTACGGTGGATCTGTCATCACAATCCCTGCCCTACAGCAACCCCTCGTTTCACGCCCCGGCTGATTAATTGGACCTCTACCCGTCGCGTCGCGTCGCTCGGCATACAATTCGAAGTCGTCTCTATTCGGAAACGCGTAATAGATATGTCAAAACCAGGCCGAACACCATCATGACAATATGCTGATAACTTGACATTCCTTGGATGACTACAGAGTATTAACATAAATAAGATGCGACACATATAAGAACCCAATTATCATTTAAAGATTATCCCCTTAAGTATATTGCATTAGATTTTTTTTAAATTTCTATGCTCTCACCTCCCAGACACATAAGTATTTTTTTGTTTCGGAAAAATATATATTTAGAGGCTCCCTAATCCCCAGTAGGTTTGACATGTATTTCCCATAATAGAAAAATACGGTTTTTACGATGTACGAGTAGGTGAGTAAATAACCTGTATAAATTTTGTTGTGAATTACAACAAGAAGTTTATTGCAGAACCTAAAATAAAAATTCCGAACGGAAGAAATTGCCAAAAAATATGGTATATTCTTAAAAATAACTCATCGGTTAATTTTATAAACAAAAATAACAATCCGACTTATTGACCACAAAGGTCTTAAAGGGAACAACCTAAAGCTTAATTTTGAGATAAAAAAATTAAAGATAGAATATATCATTTATCAAAAAAAATTAAATTTTTTATTTTATTTTCATTTATGAAGGTCAATTTATTATTTCAAAAAATGCTAATGACCATTCGAAAGGGCGTAAAAAGACCTATCGGAATTTGATCAAATGACAAAATTTGACAAGTTTGACTTAGATGGAAAAACTTTGATTTTTTGAATGGATGCACTCGAGAAATAAAGCTCCATATAAAAAGATTATAAGAAGTTTCGAATCGAATAATTAGTATCTATAAAGCTTAGTGTAAAATAAGAGGCAAATTCATAATTTTCAGGTTTCCATGTTATTTTATTAAATAATTTCGGCCAATAACGGAGTCTGTGAATTTACGAGGATAAACGCGCCACACCAAAGTCTTTCAGTAAATACTCCAAGAAAAAGTTTCATTCAATATGATCCACATAGAAAATTTGAATAATACTTCAAATATATGTTTTGATTGTTTGAACAAAATTAACCAAAGAACGAGATTCTTGAAGAAAGTGATCCTCTTTGATGTTTATATATTATTTCTTCCAAACTAAAAGCCAAAGAAAAGTTGAAAATTTCAGAAAAAAATGTCTAGCATTACTCGAACAGAAGATAGTTATTATTTATAAACAATAACACATTTTTTTAATAATTAATTCTTTTAACTTTGATTAATAATCACCTCAGTCTAGAGGTAATGAGTTGAGAAAAAGTTTGAAATTTCAAATGAAACCGCATCTTTCCAGTATTACTCTAAAATAAGATAGTAATGAATAATAATAAATTATTTATAGAATTAGTTTTGTTAACTTTGATTAATTATGACCACGGTTTCAGTAAAATCTTGACAAAAAATTGGAACTTTCTGATGAAACAGCAACTATCTAGCATTACTCTAAGAGAAGATATTCATAAATAGTAATAAATTGTCTAAATAATAATACTTGTCAAAGTTGATTGATTGTTACCTCACTGAATGTGAAAATTGAAGAATAAGGATGAAAATTTAGGAAAGAACAGCAACTTCCTTTAGCATTACTTGAAGAGAAGATAGTCATGAACAATAATGAATTCTTTAAACAATTATTTTTGGTAACTTTGATTGACTATTACCTCGGCATATATGAAAAGTTGAAAAAAAGTTAATAATTTCAGATAAAACCGTAACTCTATAACATAACTCTAAAAAAAGATAGATATTATAAGATATTATAATAAATTCTATAAACAATTGTGATACCTATTTCTGAATAATTATTACCTCGGTCTAAGTGAAGTGTCAAAAAAATGTTAGATATGTCACATAAAACCGCCACTTTTCAGCATTTCTCTGAGAGAAAGTAGCCATGAACAATGAGAAATTATTTAAACAATTATTTTTGTTATCTTCGACTAATTATTACCTCACTGTGAATAAAAAGTTGAAGAAACGTTGGATATTTGGAAGAAAACAGCAACAAACAGCAACTTTGTAGCATTACTCTAAGAGAAGATAGTCATGAGAAGTTTAAACAATTATTTTTGTTAAATTTGATTGTAACCTCACTGTATGGTAAAAATGTCAAAAAGTTACAATTTAAAAAAAAGCAACTTTCTAGCATTATACTAAAAGAATATTTTTATAAATAACAATAAATTACTCATACAATTAGTCTCTTTGACTCTGATTAATTATTTTCACGCTTTGATTAAACATTTGTTTGAAAGTGTGAAAATTCAGAAGAAACTACGACTTTCTAACATTACTCTAAAAGGAAATAGTTATAAATTGTTTAAGCAATTATTTTTGTCAACTGTGACAAAAAGTTACCGAAAAGTTGAAAATTTCAGATAAAACCGCAACTTTATGGCATTACTTTAAAAAAAGATAGTCATAAACAATGAAGAATTGTTTGTAAAATTATTTGTTTGTTAACCTTAATTATTACCTCATTGTATGAGAGAAGTTGAAAAAAAGGTTGGAAATTTCAGAGAAAAACGCAACTTTCTAGCATTATTCTAAGACTTTTTACGTCTCTTCTAAGAGAAAAATGGCTAAAAACGACAATAAATTATTTTTATAATTTTTCGGAACATCTCATCATCAGCAGAAAGTAATGTTTCATGTATTACAAAAACAATTTTTACTAGAAAACAACTTAAGGAAAAAAACAAAATTAGCGCTAAAAACTCAAAAAACCATTTTTTCATTTATGGGGGTTTTTTGGTACCTTATAAAACAGGCTTATGGGGATGTAATTCAAAAGGTAATTTTTTTTTGATTTGATGGATGATTGCGAAGTTAAATTTTGAGGGATAACTTGACACGCCTAATATAGACAATTCTGTCCAAAATATACAAAAATATTATTTTTTTCTTACGTTAAATATGTTAATTTTTGTTTGTTTGTAATCGAGCAAATTTGGAGGCTGAGAGCAGGGAAATTTAAAAAAAATTCTGGACCACCCTAGTGTACAGCTCAAGCTAACTCAATCTTGGCCTTGATTTATAAAATCGGCTTGAAAGGCCCATTCAGAATTGAAAGTAATTTTTGATCAGAAATCTGACCGTATTTAAGGAAAAAATAGTTGAAGTCATAATTATTTAAATATAATTTTTTGCATATCTGTGTGTTACGTTTTTATGCAATATTATTAAGGGAATTAGTTATTTTTCAAATGTATGACTAATGTAAGAATAAAGTTAGTTATAATTCCCTTATCAAATAATTTCTATGAAAGCGTAACAAATAGAATTGTAAATAATATTTTGAAGAATAAAATGAGCTGTTCTTAACTGAAATTGTACAAACATTGATTACTTCTATCTAATGTGGAAGTGAAAACACAGGAAAGTGAATAAATATATTTAAATAAACAATTATGACATCTACTTTTGTATCATTATTTACACTTAGGTCTCTTTTCACCAAATTTAAACATCAACTTCATGAGTGTTAATTGCGGCCAATTTTCAAGGAAAAATTCTTATTCAATCTCAGCGATCAATAGCTCATTTTTTGAATTTCGGTTATTATTTAAGTTTTTAAATCATATAGTTATTATTTTGTAACCAAATTTTTTCATGGATAATTTGAGTTTTGATAAAAACCTATCAAACTGAATTGTAAAGAATTTTCAGAAGAATACAATCAGCACTTGATCATTAGGATTGGATAATAATGTCAGCTTTTTTTCTACAGACAGGGTGAAAACATAAAAATGCAATAACCGTAAAAGGAGGCTAATCCGAACAATGTGGGATAAAGCGGGACATCGGAAATTTTTCATTCTTGATATTGCTTTTTCTGGATAAAAACCCGGTGACCCGCTTCACCACACATGTCCCACTAAGCCGCGTCAAACGGTAACTATGGCTAAATAAACAATTTTCAATCGTTCGTTCATCTGCAAAATAATTGAAATCCTTCACATATTTTCACGTAAAAGGTACACATGGAATTCCAAAATCAATGTACGATAATTACTACTTCTGTATTTAGAGTTTACTTTTCCAGGTCAAAGAGAAATTGCAACGCGTAAAATTCTGCATCACCTGGCATTGTTGTATATAATGCAATAATAACATACGACTGATTCTACATAGTCACATTATTTCAAAATGACTGGATTCAGTTAAAATTATTATTTGATGGTTCCGTTCATATTTTTAAATGATAATTTTTAGTATATAATGACAATCTTGGTATAAACCATTTATGATAGTTTTCAAGTCAAAATAATAATTATAGATCTGCTTTTCGAGGCCTAAAATACGAAAATTAAAATTTTATTATTACTATTATTCATAATATAATTATTTAAAAAATAATTACCAGAATAAAATTATTATTTTATTGATTTTTCTCCATCATTAGTTTTTATACAATATTTACAGAAGCGGACTGCGATTAAATATTATTTTAAAAATTTGAAGGAATTTTAAAAGTTAACAAAAATTTAATAGTATTTCAAAGAATTTCCAAAACTTTATAAGAATTTTAAAGGATATCATAGGATTTAAAAGATTTAGGGTATTTTAATGAGTTCAAGGGATTTCACTACATGTCAACGGATTTTTATAGGATTTAAATGGATATAAAAAATATCTAAATATGTTGTATTATTTCTATAAATTTCTAATAATTACACCAGCATCATAGGCTTGCGTTAAATATATTTTAGGGGATATCACAATACTTAAAAAAAAAGACCAAAAGCTATGAAATTTTTAAAAATATTTTAGGAAATTTTTAAAGATTTCATGGAATTCTTAAGATATTATATGATTTTAAATCATTTAAAAAATTATCATGTAGTTTTAATAAATTTCCTAGAAATTCGGATTATATGGAACGATTTTATAAGATCTATAACGTTTAGGCTATTTTAAAATATTCCATTGGATTTTTTAATGTATTTTGAAGGATTTGATAAGATATCCGAGGATTTAAATGATTCTAAGGGGTCTTAACTGCTCTCATAAAATTTTTAGTAAATTATACAGGCTTTAAGGAAATATCATTAGATTTTATAGGTCTTATTCATCCTAATGATGCTTATTTTTTCATCATATTTTTATATTGGAAGTAGAATAGATTAATTTGAGTAAAACATCAATTATTTTTATATTTTTATGTTTACTCAATAAGATATTATGTTTAGAAATCAATTTCATACTACAAAATATCATAATAAAAGTAAAATATATTACTTTGAACTTGTTTGAAATAATTTTTTTATTAAAAATAAGGGGAACATCGATTATTTTCCGTTTTACAACTTTCTTTGCAAGCATGAAGTTGATTCGCAGAGATGCTTATGCATGGGATAAAACTTTATTTCTTTAATAACTTAAAAAATAATTATTTTTAAGCATAAGTGTATATGGATATTAATTTTTATTTTCCAAAAGCCGTTCAATTATATAATAAAATAGATTTTAAAAATTTCTATTGATTTTATTATTCAATTAAATAACTTTTCAAAAATAATGTTCGAATAAAAATAATTATTTTCCCAGTTATTACAAAAATAAAGTTTTATCCCATGCAATTGGTATTATTGTTTGGCCCTCGACATGCAGACATCTTGACAGCTGACGTCACAATATGAAATACCTAATTCCCTTCTTTTTATTTGCTTTGTTTTGCTATTTAAAGTTAAGAAGCCCGTAAATGTGAAATAAAAATAATAATCTTCAATTGATAATGTATTAAATTGTTTGGGATCAATTTTAAATCTTAAAAATTATACAACAAAATGAAATTAATAATTGGAAACTAATTTTTCACTTTTGATATTAGTTTCTGTAAAAATAATAAAATTGGTAAAATCTATTACATTTTTCATTTTTTAATTTTAACCAGGAATGGAGTGTTTGACATTCTTAATTTATTATATAAAAAAGTAAAATTTGAACATCTTTTATTTCTTCATTCAAAATTAAGAATATTATATTTTTAGCTCTCCTGAATTCTTTAATTGTTCATAGTTCCTGATATTCTTTGAATTCACTTAATTTCTTGAAGCACCTATATGCTCTGAAATCCCTGCAATTCGCTAAATTCCCTGAAATCCTAGAATTCCTGGAATATTTTGAATTCTCTGAATTCCTGGAATATTTTGAATTCTCTGAATTCCTTTATTATTTGGAATTCTCTGCATTCTTTGAATATTCAGAATTCCTAAAATCCCTTGAATTTCCTGCATTCTCTAAGCTCCTTCAATTTTTTTAATTTCATGAATTCCCTGAATTCCCTTAATGCTCTGAAATTTCTGAAATTCTCTAAATTTCACAAATGCTCTAAAATCTCTTAAATTCTGTGAAATCCCTAAAATCCTTGAATTCTTTGAATATCCTTAATTCCCTGAATTCATTTAATATTTTGAATTTCCTGAATTTCTTGAATATTGTGAATTCTTTGAATTGCTCAAATCTGTGAATTGCTTGATTCTTCTGAATTCCCTGAGATCCTTTAATATTCAGAATTTTCGGAATTCTTTGAATGTTCTAGATTCTGGACTTTTTTTAATTCCTTGAATTACTTTAATTACTTAAATGCTTGGGAATCCCTGAAATTCTTTAAATCCCTTGAATATCCTGAAATCCTTGATATCTCTGAATGCTGTGAACATTCTGAATTCTCTTAATTTCTTGAATGCCCTAAATGTTCTGAAATCCCTGAAATGAACAGAATTCCTCAAAACCATCGAATATCTTGAATACCTTCAATATTCCGAATACCCTGACCTTCTGGAATATTAAAAATTCCTAAAATTTCTTAATCAAGAGAATTCAAGGAATTGAAGAAATTCTCTTAAATTCTTAAATATTCTAAATTATTTTAAAATCAACAGAATTCAACTGCATCAGTTTCCAAAAAATAAACAAAGATTTTGGTTTTTTAATAAGGCTCACATATTGCATTGAGTATTCTTATAGAAAAAATAGTACAAAATTAGTCCATTAGCTGTATTAAGCATTTTTATTAGACCCGGTAAAGGGTACGATTCTGACACCTCTATCAATCGATAGATAATCTTTTCTAGTGTTGCTTCTGGGCATGAGGGAATACTCAATTCTCGATAATTATAATTTATCATTAGTATTAGTATATTTACAATTAAAGTAAGTTTAATGAGTAAATCATAGTTCAAACTATCATTACTTTACAAAAATCATAGAAGCTTAAATTTCTGACATTTTTTTACCTCTGATATTCCGTGAGATTGGTACGATTGGTACCAGATGTTTAATCTTCATACCATTTAACCTAACTTGTGATGACAGAAAAGTGTAAACTTTTACATACTTTAGTCGTAAAAATGATACCTCTGCCGAGTGACTTCTGAACACAACTAAAATTTCTGGGCTTTTTGCGAACTACAAAATACTTCTTTTTTTTTGTTTATTTGAAAAAATTAATTTAAAAATGTCACGAATCAAAATAAACAACAGCACCTTTAACTTAAAGCAAACACGTGACAGTCGCAGAGCTGCCAATTTTGACAGTGAAATTTTTCGATTATCTACTGTTGGTTGTCTATTGTTGGAGAATGTAATGTCAAATAAAAAGACCTTGAATATTTATAAGTAATAAAAACAGAACATTTTGTATCAATAAATATTGTTTAGTAAACTTTAAAATTTGATTCTAATGAATAAACATGTCACAGAAATGTTTCATATAGGTAAAAAGTATAAATAATGAAGAAGCGAAAATTTTTTTTTCATGTTGAAAATTAATTTTTTGTTCTAACACGTTAATTAATTATAACGTTTCAACGAAACTTCGTCAGAAAGTATGGTATCCTTGCTGAAATGTTATACTATAAAAATAAGGAATATTTTTAGCGAGTTTTCCAGTTAATTAAGGTTATCTACTGTAAATCATTATCTACTGTAGGGTGGTCTCCCCTACATAGAAATTAAAGAATGAAAAATAATTTAAAGAAATAAATCATTCAGGATTTCTAATTTAGTAATAAAGAATATTTAAAATTGAGCTCCTTCACGTACAATAATTTTAAATTGAAATTCTTCACAATTCAAAAATTCCGAAAAAGCATTCGAGACTGAATACATTAGTATGTGAAAAATAAAAGAAATTTGGATAAAAAATAAAACCATGCCTTTCAAATTATTATTCTTTTCAAGTGATTTATTATTATATCATTAAGCCGTTTCCCTTTCGGGGTAGGCGTGAATTGCTCGGTTGGATAGTAGTAATGTGTGG
>JAABKJ010008601.1:0-11406 GCA_011634705.1 Andricus grossulariae | reverse complement strand
TTCTCTGGAAAGTATATTTCTAAAGTAATTATTCGAAAACTTTGAAGGGTGATTTCAACCCCTAAATATGAATTCTGGCACGTATAAAAAAATACGTTTACCTTATTTTATAGTGCTCTAAAACATACTTCAGAACGAATCAAATCGGAGGCGGACACTTGGGTAACCTTCCTTGTTAGTTAAAAAGTTAGATATTTTGTTGAAAACTTAACAATTTTGATGAAAAGTCATCCTTCTGGTTTGAAAATTCAACCATTTTTGTAGAATATTCATCCTTCTGATTGAAAATGCAACAAACTGGTTTAAAATAAATCTGTTTCAAGTGAAAATGAACTTTTTGTTGAAAATTCAACTTTTTTTTATAGAAAATTCAACACTTTCGTCGAAAATTTGAACTATTTCGTCAAAAGTTGAACTACTTTGTTAAAACTCCATTTATAAAATTTAAGGATTAATTTTTTGAGTTAAAAGCTTATTTATATGGTTAAAAATTGAACTATTTAGCTGAAAATGGGTTTTTTGTTAATTTTTTTTTTACTGAAAATTCAGCTATTCAATTTTTAGATAAAAAATGATATTTTTTAGTTGAAAATTTAACTATTTGGTTGAAAATTGATGTATTTTGTTACAAATCCGTCTTTTCTTGGTAGGAAAATCAATATTTTTAATTGAAATATCAACTACTACATTTTATCTTAAAAATTCATCTTTTTAGGTTAAAAGTACAACTAATTTCTGAAAAATTATTTTGTTGTTGTTGAAGATTCATAATTTTAATTCAAAATTAATCTCTTTGGTTGAAAATTGAACTATATACTTTGTTCAAAATTCATTTTATGGTTAAAAATTAACTTTTTTTACTGAAAATTTAACCTTTTTGTAGAAAATTTGGCCTTTTGGCTTGAAAATAAAAAAAATTCGGTAGAAAATTCAACGGCTTTGTAGAAAATTAGTTTAAAAACATTTTTACTTAATTGTTTTATAGGCTGTGTCTAGAAGTCCCGAAAAATGGGGGGATGGAAAAGGGTTTGGACTAGTCATCCCGAAAATTCGGGACGACTAGCCAAGCTTATAAAAAATATCTGAATAGTCATCCTGAATTTTGGGACGAGACACTTTATTTTTTAAATGTAAAAATGATATTTTTTAGTTTACAAATTCAACTAATTAGTGAAAAATTTCAGTATTTAGTTGAAAAAACGTCTTTTTTGTAGAGAATTAATATTTTTAGTTTAAAATTCAACTATTTGGTTAAAAATGTATGTATTTTGTGGAAAATACGTATTTTTTAGTAGAGAAATAATTTTCTTGTTTGAAAATCTGTTTTTTTCTTCATTGACTGAGAAATTTTGCTTGGTTGAAAGTAAAACTATTTTCTGAAAAATTCATTTTTTTGGCTGAAGATTCATAATTTTAGTTCAAAATTAACCTCTTGGGTTGAAAATTATTAAATTTGTTGAAAATTTGTTTTTATGATTAACAATTAACATTTTTAACTGAAAATTTAAGTTTTTGGGTAGAAAATTCGACTTTGGTGTAAAAAATTTGGGTTGAAAATACAAGAAATAGGTAGAACATTCAACTGTTTTGTAGTAAATTTGTGTTTAAAAAAATTTGTAATAATATTTTCAAAGGCTGTGTCGAGACGTCCCGAAAAAATGGGAGAGTTGGAAATTAGGCTGGACTACCCTTCTAGAAATGATTAATTTGAAAACAATTCAGAACGATAGAAAGAAATTTGAATTGTATGAAGTGGCAATTTGTTGGCATCACTTTCGTCTGGCGGGAATTATTTGAAAACGTTTATTTACTCTTTTTCGAAGCAACACATTTTAAGCAATATGTTCATTAAGAAAATTAAATAAACGTTCTGTAATAATTTCCGCGAGCTGAGAGTGCTAGGTCGTATTAGGTTTGAACATGAATCTTCTTAATTTTCAATTTTTGATAAATACATATTTTGGGCTAAAAAATTCTTTCATCCCTAAAAAGTATTTGTTATTTATAAGGGAATAATAATAAATAAGGGAAAAATAATAATAATAAAATTGAGAAAACAAAAATAAATTAAAATTAAAATATTATCAGGCCTAGAATAAGAAAATTTGTAATTTCATTACAATTAATGGTCTTCTACCATATAGAAGGAATATTCTCCAAAAGTAATAAATTAAAAATATTCGAACCGGGTAGAGAAAGAAAAAAATCTTGAATGTCGAAATAACCAAAAAAATGCAACTTTTGTATAGTTTAGAGATTCCTGTAGTAATTTAAAATGTATTATTACTTATAATTTACATGAAGAAGATGTCAGCCAGTTAATTTCAGATAGATTTCGGTGCAATTCTGCGTTTTTATAAGTTTTGCTTATCAATTTTCTTACCAATTTCATTGAATTTTTAATTGCTGGAAATAAGACTTGATAAAAAATTACAGGCAAAAGTACATTTTAAATTACTATGAGAATCTACAAACTATAAAAAATGCTTATTTTTTGTGTATTTCGAAATTCAAGATTTTTTGCTGTCTGAAATCGGATTCGGAAATTATTATCGCCTCTCCCCGTCGACTTTCTTCTAGCCACTGGTTATAGTAGTGCATTATTCTGAATTTCGAAAACCATCAATCAATATCACTTTATAATCTTAAAAATACTTAAAAACTGTCCACAAAGATATAAAAATTGCACAACACACCGTGCGGATGCGAAGAAAAATTTCTTTTATTTTAGGTTATTTTTCGGCAGAGAAAACAAACGCCGGTCGCCACCACGATTGGAAAAAATTTTGGAACATTAGGAGTAGAAAGAGAACATCTATACACAATAGAAAATAATGGAAATCGATTAACAAATGGTACATCGATTAGGAACGATTGAAAACGATTGAAATTTTAACAACTGTGAATCGTTCTGAATCGTGTTCAATTGATTATTTCTAGATGGGTAGTCATCCCGAAAATCCGGGACGACTAGCCAAGCCTATGGAAAATGTTTGAATACTCATCCCAAATTTCGGGACGAGAAACTTCATTTCTTGAATAAAAATTTAACTATTCAATTTTTGGGTAAAAATTAACTTTTTCAGTTTAAAAAATCAACTACTCGGTTAAAAATGTACGTATTTCGTTGAGAATTCGCATTTTTCGGTACAAAATCCATGTTCCTGGTAGAAAATTCAACTGTTTTGTAGAAAGCTAATCTTTTTAGCTGGAAAATTCAACATTTTGGATGACATTTTGTTTCTTCATTGACTAAACAACTTTTCTTTATTGAAAATTCTTTTGGTAGAAATTTTGTTTTTGTTGTTGAAAATTCAACTATTTGTTTAAAAGTTGATGTATTTTGTGGGTGATACGTCTTTTTCAGTAGAGAAATAATTTTCTTGGTCGAAAATTCGTTTTGTTTCAGTAAAAAATTAATCTTTTTGGTAGAAAATTCAATTATTTGGTTGAAAATTCAACTATTTTGTAGGAAACTCGTCTTTTTGGCTGGAAAATTCAACATTTTGGGTGAGATTTTTTTTTCTTCATTGACTGAGAAAATTGTCTTGGTTGAAAATTTGACTATTCTTGAAAAATTGTCTTTTTCATTAAAAAATTCATCTCTGTTGGTAGAAATTTCATCCTTTTTTGATAAAATATCAAATATAACATTTTTTGTTGAGAATTCCATTTGTTGTTGTTGAAAATTCAACTACTTGGTTGGAAATTGATCTTTTTTGTTAATTCCCAAGAAACACTAAAATGTTGCCAAACTCCCCCAAATCGTCCTACTTTATTTTTGTAAGATAACTAAAAAAATGAACGAAAAAAATGTAGTCCGCTAAAATTACGTAAGATACTGAGGGGGGGGGGCGTGGAAATTACGTAATTTAGGTACGGCCCCTTAGTATAGCCTACAAAATTAAAAAAAGCTAGAAACTGTCAAAAATTGGTTTAAAGTCTGTAACTGGGCATGATATCTGCATGAATAGGCATAATTTATAACATACCAATCAAATAAGGAATTACGTGCAATATAAATATATTATATTTCACCTCCAAAGCTTCTGATTTCTTATTTCCATAAACTTGAACAAATATCTGCTTCTCCTCTTCAATGAGTCTTACTTCTTTCCTTTTTTCATCCATTCCGGCTGTAAGTTTCTCTGTTCTTTTTTGTGCTTCTCCTATTTTCTTTCGCAACTGCATCAATATCAATATATTTAATAATCGATACTTGTAAGACAAAATTAATGAATCTTAAATTGATACTTTACATATGCAAACTGAAACTGAATTGCTTCACACAGAGCATAATACCTTTTCATTGTAATCCGATTGATTTTCTCGGTAAGCTTTACTTCTAACCAATGATTCTAAAGCGTCATTCTTTTCAAGAATTGCTTTATCTATTACTTCTCGTCGATCTATTATATTATTTAAATTGCATTCAATTTCCGGTAATTTGTTATTATAATACAAAACAAAATTTGCCAGCAAGTTGAGCATTTTCATAGTTTTCTTTGGACCTGGAAAGAAATGGTTTTGTTTTCCAAAACATTCTAAAATATGAAGTAATACTAGAACTTGAGATGTAAACATTTTTTACTTGGACTTGTAATGTCTATTAATTGGAAATCTTTCACATATATTTTTTCGAAGATTCCAGACATAGCCACGTGCATATTTGTAATTTTTATCACTTCTTCATAAAGCTCTGTATCTTGAAAATTTAAGATGTTAATCTGTTTTTCTAGTGGCTGCAAGAAAAATAATTTAATTATTACTTTCCTATTTTATAGATAAAAAGTATTCAAAACAGATAAATTGAGAAGGTATATGCGAGTTTAAATTAACGCCGAAATTCTTGTGCCCCGATAACTTGATAGCCTTTAAACTTGAAATATTATATTACTTATCTTTTTTACCTTCTCGCCTAAATTCGCGTCGTCTACGTCCGCCGCAGTTCTTTATATTTATTTCAAAAATAAAACGCTACATTGTCTCTTGTTTTAAAATTCTCTTCAGAAAGCAAAGAGAAAAGATTTCAGAAGGTTTACTTTTAGCCAAGTAATTCATATTTTTTAAATCAATAATTTGTTCACACATCTGGCAAGTTTCTCCTAGAATTCTTAAAATTTTTACTATAAAAATACTTCCAATTACTTCAAATGTAATTTTTATAAACTTTATATCACATTAAATTATGCAATTTTTAATGGTGCGTTTTCAATCTTAAAAATTTTTCAATACATTCATTGAAGACTTGATTAATTAAAAAATGAAGTGTTTGAAATTCAACAAAAGATTTTTGAACGAATTGAAACATTAAAAATTGCAATCGTTCAAAATTATACTGTTATAAATTAAAAGCCCTGATAGTTAAACAATTGTAAATTTCGCATAGAAGCTCTATACATTGTTTTCAATTTTCAAATTATGTCAAATTCTTACATTCATAATTAGATAATTTTAAATGAAATGTTCAAAATGAAACAATTTAAAATAGAAACGTGGAAAATTGTATGATTTGAAATGATTAAAAATTGACCTATTTCAAATTGGAAGCCTCAGTAGCTGAATGATTTATTAAATAGTGATAAATTGTTCATCCGAGTGCTAAATTTTCAATTCTAAATGCTTCAAACTTAAATAATTCGACTTTAAGGGTTTTCAGTATGAAAAATAACAAAACAGTTTTACTTCACAATTCTAATTTAGAAAGTGTTTAATTGCAAACCAAAAGTTTACATTATTGAGGGGTGTGGCGGAATAAAAGTTTAACCTACACTTTCCACGAAAATGAGATTATTGTTTTTTTTTAAACTTGTTCTCGGATTATAAAGAACCCGGTTTTCCATCATAGCCACGGACTAAGTCAAGTGACTGATGCGATAAGAATATAATTAGTTAAGTTAATACGATGTATGAAATCATTTGCGATGATGTTTTAGGTACAAAGTTAGGAGCATGGTGTAGTTTGCATGTCGTCTTTTACCGCTGTTATGCTTACACAGCGGCCTGAGTGTTGGAGGTGACAGCAGTTGCCTCTGGATGCTTTCTTAGAGCTACCATGTATCACTCTATAGGTTGTTAGTCGCTTGGTTCCTGATGGTCCAGAACTTTTCTCACAATGCGACAGGTGTTTAATAAAACCGCCATCTGAGCTACTGCCAGTACCCTACTGACTCCTAAATGTTCAAGATGTTCAGTGCATCTTGCGTGCACATTGGCTGTAGCCGAAATCACAATAGGATGAATAGATGCATGTTTCACATTCCTCCATATTGTCTTTACTTCATGCCTTAGCTCGCTATACTTGTGGATCTTGATTATATAGGTTGCCTGCAAATTTCGGTTAAGTGGACAAGCAATGTCGGTGATGTAGACTCTTCCACCTTTTTTTTCGCATTACGATGTCCGGTCGATTGACTCGGATGTAACGATCCGTCTGGATAGTAACATCCCAATATAAGATGTAATCTTCATTTTCTAAAACGGGCATTTGAATGTTTCTATAGAAAGGCATCCATTCCGTTAAGAGTCCTAGGTTTAGTGCAAGTTGTTGATGTATAATACCCGCCACATCATTATGACTCTGCGTATATTCTCTTTGAGCCATTACGCGACAACCATCAATTATGTCCTCGATTCGTTGGTATCTCCACATAATCATCTTGCTGTAGCAAGTGTTAGCGATAATTTTTAGTGCTGACAACCCTGTCATGAATCGCAATAACGAATCCTTCCGTTTCTGGATACAGAACGCCCTTTATCAGCCAAATATTGCGTGCCTCACTATCCACTTCGTGTTGATCTAACGTTTTGGGGTGCTCGCCGTGGATGGCTTTCTGTCTCCATTGAATTTCTAATTCCTCTATGGTTTCTGCCCTGATATTCAAGGCCTCCTCTGAGGAAAAATTCAAGGGCGTGTATTCAAGATTATTATTGTGTTGGCCCACCTTGCAACCACAGGTACTAATGACCTGGTACTTCGCTACTAAACACGGTCGCGAAATGCGGCAAGTGCTTAATAGATTTGCTGGTATCAGTCGTTGTTTTGGAACTCTATATTCTGCTTGCGCATTCGTCATAATAGGCAACCATTCACACTGGAGAGCCCATCTAGTGATCCGACATTCACTGTGGAGAGCCCTATTAGGTATTTTCACTTCAACTACCAGCTAACTTCACTTCGTTGAGTGCTGAGGGGAAAACAATGGACCAAATGCATGGGATTCGGTCATTTTTTGTCCTATTTTGCTATTATCTTCGTAAAAACTAATTTTTTCTATATAAGTGTATGAGAAAAAAAGTTTGTATTTTGTAAGATCTATTTAATGAAATAATAAACTTATAATAATTATTATTCCTTCCGAAGATATTACAAAAATAAAGTTGTGTCCCATGCATTTGATCCATTGTTTTCCCCTCAGCATTCATCGAACTTAAGTTAGCTGGTAGTTGAAGTGAAAATACCTAATAAGGATCCAACATTCATCCTGGAAAGGCCGTTTTTAGGGATCCAACATTCATCCTGGAGAACCCGTTTATAGGGTTCCAACATTCATACAGTAGAGCTTGTTTATAGGGATCCAAGTATTCATCCTGGAGAGCCCTATAGGAATCCAGCATTCATACTGTAGAGTCCATTTATAGGAATCCATCTTTCTTACAAACTTTAGTTCCAATGCCAACGACGGAGACCAACGATTCAAAATATCAATTTCATTTACGGACATACACATATACAAAAAAAGATCAAAATTTAAAAGTAACAAATTAAGAATGTGATTATCAGAGTCATCTGCCGTGTACGCTGGATGGCCATAGAAGGCGATTTCAGCCGTTATAATTGTTCACGCTTAGAAAACTCCGGACGATGCGGGACGTATTTTCCCATACTGCCTTCTGAATTGGATGTAGCGAATGTCGAGCTCCCAGCTTTTCCAAGATTTGTACGCACCTCGCATACCCTCCACACGGTCAGGATCTCCTGCTTCCGCTCCGAATATAGTACTTTAACTGGGCTATATTTGTAGTAAGGCTCAAATCTCTCTAGTATGCCAGCGTTCAGGGCAATTTGTTGGTGAATGATCCCAGCAACATCATTATGTCTGCGCACATAAATGATGTGCTCGATGTTCTCGTTGGGATCTCCACAAAGGCGGCATCTGTCAATCACTGCCGCCATACTGAGGATGTGTTTTTGGTAGTTCCTGGTCTTGATTACCCTGTCCTGATGGCATTGACAAATCCTTCCGTATCCGAAAAGAGTTCTCCCCGCCTTAACCAGAGTTTTGAAGCATTACTATCCACGAAAGGAAGATCTAACGTTCGGGGGTGTTTCTTATGCAGCTGTTTTCCCCGTAGCTGTTCGGCGTTGAGATGACCGTTGTTCTGGAAATGAACAGCTGCAAGTTTTAAGGGCGTATACAGGTCAACTCCACATATGTAGTTTTAGAGTGAAATTTTATAACCGTTTTGGAAATATTCGCACAACTGCGTAACCTGAGAGTCACACAATCGACGAATATCCATGATCCCTCTGCCCCAAGCTTGCGTGGCAGAACTATTCTCTCTACAGCTGTCCACTCATGGTGAATTCGGTTCTCAGACATTTTCCCGCGGATGATTCTGTTAAGCCTCTCGAGGTCAGTCATGGACCAGGAGACCAAATTAAAGGAGTATGTTAGGAGAGGAATGGCACAAGTTTGAATTGCTTTTGTGATTTTCTTTGCACAGCGACGAGTACTCCTCGCCTGAAATATGCCAAGGTACCTGTATGATTTTTCATCAGTCATCGCCTCAGTCAGAGCGCGGTCGTCCATTTACAGGAGGTGAGGTTGAGACTCAGCAACTCCCACCCTAGTTTTGATCCCATAGGATATATTGTTGAGTGTCCAAATCAACAAGGTCCATGCTAAACAAAATCATAGTGCGCTGAATGAATTACCTTGAAAGATTTCTCGTTTAATGAGCAAGGATTGTGTATCCCTCATCACCCCACGGTCTTATAGGTCTCAAGGACCTCAAGTAAATAATCGTGGGGTATTGAGGGAAACGACTGTTAGTAGTCAATCCAGGCCATGTGCAATTTGCGTTGGTGGTGTTTCGCATGCAACACAACTATACTGTTAATCTTGACTTGGTCCTTGCAACCACGGGAGCCCCGCCAGCAACCTATTTGTTCTTCGGAGAGGACGTTGTTCTCCTCACAATATTTATAGACGAAGTCAGAAATGATAGCCGTGAGACACTTATAGAACAGTGGACGGCACGCTCTTGACCAAGTCAGTGTACCCTGACCGGCCTGACCAACGACCTACTTTCTGGTCAGGTACCTGTAAGCTTGGTTAGACCAACCCTTCCCTCAGGAGTCCTTTATTGGGAAATGGGAAAAAAATTTGAAATGAAACATTTCCTAATTCTGCAATCCGCGATATAACAGTAATGTTTTTGCAATCTACGTATTTTTCCGATTCCAACGACATGTAATTTGTCTATAAAGGATGTAATTTTGGGAAGTATTTGGTATTAAATTGAATATTGAACTAAAGTTCTTCGATATTAAACTCCTTCAAATTTTTAACTTTTCTAGGCAAGTAATATATCATTGGAATCCGAAAAATTCGTAGGTGGTGATTATGCTATTTTCAAATCGCTAGTTGAAAAATTAAAATTTTTAAATTTCCTTACTTCGACCTGCCTATGGACAAAAGACTCCTGCTGGAGCAAGCTCACCCACACTGAGATCCGTGAATAGAATGAAAAGTAGTAGAAAAAAATAAGCCGTCACGGGCCTGACCATACCTGAAAGGGGAGCAAAAAGTTTGCCTCCCACTGTTACAGAGGGTCGAGAGGCAGGTGATTGGTCGGTAATCACTAGAACTACCAGCATCTACCTTTTTGGGTATCATATACGTTACGCCCTCCTTAAGAAAAGAGGGCAAGTGATCTGGGATCCCCAAGATGTTTTGAAGGGCGTCAGCAAAGGCGGGGTGCAGAGCCTCTAGGTACTATAGTACTCTAGTACAAGCTGTGCCCCCTTCCACACCTGGCGCTTGTCAGTTCTTAGCCCTCTTTAGGATGCGAGTTACGTCGGAGGCTGAGATGAATAGATTATTTATCCCAGGCAAATGTGCAACTCTGTCCTTTTCTAGACGGAGCCACGTCGTGTCCAGTTGACTTGACCTATGAGTACTCCAGATGCTCGACCAATATCTGGTCATCTCCTCGACCCTAGGTAGTTCGCAGTAATTTTGAGTCTTCTGTTCGCTATTTCCAAGTCTGTGATAGAAACGTTTTTCGTTTGCCAAAAAAGTCCTATTGTTATTCCTTCTCGCGATCGCTCTCTTGAATCGTCGCAGTTGTGCTGACAGGACGATTAGCCTCTGTCTAAGACAGTCCATCACTTCGTCCAGGTTGGTACATGTTCTTGAACTAATGTTATAACTGATGCTCTTATTTTACTAATCTCGCCTTAAAGTCGAAACTTAAATGGAGGGTCTGAAATCTTTCTTGAGGCGTAGTTATTATTAGCCCGGACACTGAGTTTTATGATCATACCCTGCTGCAAAAACAGAGGCAGTATCTTGGTGTTCAACCTCAAAACTAACCGGGAAAGGTGTTTATTGATTCTAAATTTCGAAAGATCGTTTCTCACAGATGGTTCTTGATCTGCGAACTCTAGGATGGCATCAGTGAAGCACACCATGACATGCAGGCTTTCCTCATTTAGCTCTTCAATGAGTTGAACAGGAGCAGGGGCAGGTTCCGGTGGTTGCAAGCCAAACTACTGTCGCCAATAAGATAGTCGCCCCGCTACATCCCCCAGATCCGGCTCCCTCTCGTCCATAGCGTCTTGCGTCACGGGCATATTAACCTTTCTGTTTCATCGCAACTACAGGATGCGATGATACTGTTTGTTGTCGTATCTGTTTTTTAATGTTACTTATGTCGACCCCGGATATATAAGGTGGCATCGCCTAATGGATCTTAACTGATCAGCCAGATGTTGTTCGGTCACGCTGTGGGCCTTCTCGGGATGGAGACTCACTAAGGGACGATGTTGCTCTCCCCTCAAGGGTTCTTCCAGCGCCTCTGCCCGAAAGTGACATTTGATCACGTCTTGATTCACTTACGACGTCCACTTGATCCTCTTCTTGGCCCGCGCACCCTGGAGTCGCTGTCGGAATGCAGTCTCAACCTCAAATCCAATCATTGTAGAATGTCATGAGGAACAGTGTTGACAGACGAGATGAAGTGATCCCAGAAGAACAGCCTTTTGCATCTCGTTCGCTATGGAATGAGCCTTACGCTGTCAAACCGGAACCTTGTTGAGTTAGCTAAGAAATGAAGCTTTCATACCTCCAAGACAGCCGATTATGAGAACTACAAGATGGACTTTGTAGCCTTGGTACA
>JAABKJ010008600.1:0-11406 GCA_011634705.1 Andricus grossulariae | reverse complement strand
ATCCTTATGGCAAAAACTCAAATTATGAACAGTTTTTGCGCTACGACGATTTAAAAGTCAGATTTTGGTACATATTTTTACTGTGGAGTGGAATTTATCACAGACTTTTTTTCCACCCTCTCTTGTAAGTTTATGCAGAAACAGAATTGCACGGACGAACAATGCGATGTAATCGCGTTGGAAGTAATAAGCGTTAAGCGGTCGGGCGATGCGCTAAGCATTTAGGCAACGCGCAGAGCGTTCATATAGTTGCATGTTATCGAGCTTCAGACACGAAATTCGATTTCTGTTATCAAGAGGCGTTTGGATGTCTGAATCGGTGATAAAAATAGCTAATTCACAAACGCATGACAAACGCTACTTTCGTTTGAAGGATTGCATCCTAAGTTCGTCGCAAAGTGCTTCAGTTGAATGTCAGGACAAAATAATCGATACCCAGCGTTGCAATTGGACACTGATCAACCAGTTCATGTCAAGCACTCTAAAGTACCTGTTACAGAATTCTCCTTTTGTGCCAACGCTTCCATCCTACTTTCAACGCTAAGTGTTTAATAACATCACTCAGACGACAAAATAAACTCCCACCGTTGCGTTTTGGCTTTGATTCGCAAGTTTTAATCAAGCAGCCTAAAACACCTTATAAGAAATGCGTACTCGTTCTAACGGTCCCACTTTAACTTCAACGCTAAGCGTTCAAGAAAGCATCCAGACAACAAAATCAACTCCCAGCCTTGCTGTTTGGCTCGGATTAGCCAGTTTAAGGCAAGTAGTCTACAACACCTTATAAAGAATACTTATCTCGTCCTTACGCTCCAACTTTAACTTCAACGCTGAGCGTTTAAGAAATCACCCAAACAAAATCAACTCCCAGTGTTGCTGTTTGGCGCTGATCAACCAGTTCAAATCCGCAATGATCATTTGATTACGAAAACAGCACTTCTGGAGGTTGATTTTGTGATCTACGCAAATACTTACCTTTTACGCTTAGCGTTGAAATTTTTAGACTGCTTGATTTAAACAAGCGAATCAAAACCAAAAAGCAACGCTGGTAGTTGATTTTGTTGTCTGCATGCTTTCTTAAACGCTTAGCGTTGAAGTAGCAAGTAGCGTTTTCATAAGATTGTGAATTAGCTATTTGTATCACCGATTCAGACAACCAAACGCCTCTTGATAATAGAAATCGAATTTAGCGCTTGAAGCTCGATAACATGCAATTATATGAACGCTTAGTGCGTTGCCTAAGCGCTTAGCGCATCGCCCGAACGCTTAGCGCTTATCACTTCCAACGCGATTACATCGCATTGTTCGTTTGTGCAATTCTTTTTCTGCAAAAACTTACACGAGAGCAATGCAAATGGTGGAAAAAAAGTCTGTGATATATTCCACTCCACAGGTAAAGATATGTACCAAAATCTGACTTTTAAATCGTCGAAGCGCAAAACTGTTCATAATTTGAGATTTTGCATTTAGGATTTTTTGATCAGGAGAGCGTAAACTAAAAAATATTAAAAACTCTGAAAATTTCACCGGGACCTTTTTTACCATGTATTTAGTGCGGGGCCCTTTGAAGTTATAAATACATTAAAATTTGAAAGATTTTTTTTATATTTACCTCTTTTTAAATTATTTTTATTTTAAGATGTTTCAAATGAATCATTGTTCAATTCTTATTTATACATAAAAGTTCAACGCTTACAAATTTAAAATTTTGTAAATGGAACAATTAAAATTGTAACGCTTAAAATTCAATTTTAGTACTCTGAAAATTTAACGATTTAAGGCTTTCGATTTCAAATGAAATCCTGTGACCCAAGTTGACTTTCTTCAAGTTTTTTTTTTTTCATATTTACTAAACAGACATACCTTGATGCTGTTCTTTAGAGTTCGGTTCTTGGTCAAGTCTACAATTCAGTTTCAAATTAATTAGCAGGGATCCGAACGAAATTAAGTGGCAGTTTCAGAATATTTGCCAATTATTTTTGGAAATTCAAGTTAATTACCCAAAAAACTACACCAAATATGAAAAAATACTAAAAAATAATGCGGCTATGGTAGTAAAATGTCACAATTGTGTTTCGACAAAGTTTTATGTCGAACGAAACGAAAAGGAACGTAACTAAAATTGTATTACGTTTCTTTTCGTTCTTTCTATCTAAAACATAATTGTCACACAATTTTGACCATATTTATTCGTAGCTTCATTGTCTTTCGATACCCTTTAGTATTGAACTTAGTGTTAGGGCAAACTATTTTTAATTTGTAGAAATAATGGTCAAATATTGACAAATAACCCTTAATTTCATTCGGTTCCCTGTTATTTAGTTTTGAATATTTGATTTATAATTGTTCATTTTTTATGAAATATCAACGATTACTAATATTAATCAACTTTTCTTTTTTCAACATTATTTAATATTAATATTTGAATAGGATTTGAAATTGAATAAAAGCGTTTTATTATGAATCTACTTATTTGAAATTAGTTTAAAATTGAAAATATTTTATAAAGCATCAATCGGACGTTTACATTTGATTCGAATTGAAACAGTTAAATTCTTAACGTTAAAATCCACAAATTGTATAATTTTTAACCAAATTCAGAATTGTCTTGTAAAAAAAATTATTGTTCATTTTTAACACGCGAACTGCAGTTTAATTTTAAAAATTGTCAAATTCGAACGCTTTTAACTTTTAATCGTTTCGAAACCGCATTTTAAAATTCTTTAAACTAAAAATGTACGCTCAAAAATAAAGACTAAAAATGGAAAAAATTGAAACTAAAATATTATAGAATTATGTATTAAAAACTAAGGACGCAGTCCCATGGAGGTAGATTAGTAGAACAGTTTTGACCAATGAGGTGACTGCGAGAGCTTGTGCAGGCACCTCATTGGTCGAAACTCTTCCAATATTCTATTAATCTACCTCCATGGGACTGCGCTCTGAATGACTAATTCACAAAGTTAACCAAAAAGTCAAAAAAAAGTTGAAATCGAACTTATTTAAAATTGCACCTATATCATGTGACATGAAATTTATATTGCAAGTGATTAAATCAATTTTTCTTCTAAAATTTGTAAAATTCACGGTAAAAAACTGAATTTACTGTCATTTCCCGGTTTTCCCCGGTCTGTAAAAAATCCCGGTCATTTCTCGGTTTCCCGGTTCAGCGCCACCCTGATTTTCTTGGATTTAAAGACAAATGAAAATTTTTAAGTTGCATGCCGGCTGGAGAAAATTTTCGATTAGATAAGTTCGTGTAACCAAGAATTCTGATATTGGTGACCTCAATATTGTTCATACATAGTTATGAAATTATTTGGAGCTTCCTCTTAAAAAAAAAAAAACGTGTACTTCTTGTGATGTAATCTTCAGCAAATTCTATACAATTCAACTAGATTTTCATGCATATATATGCATTATTGCATATTTCACAATATAATTTCAAATAAGCCGCAGGAACTTATTTAATATAATTATAACATTTAAAAATTGGGTTTTGTTATATAAAGGTTAATTTGAAGTTTGCATACAACCATACAATGATAAAAATAAGGACCTTGAATATCGATCGAACTAATTTGTTTATAAATGTATGTACAAAGCCATTTTTTCTCAGTGGGAATACTTTCTCATTAACGATTTTTAATTTTGATGACATTTTACATATCACTATATATGCGCAAAGATGAAACAAAATTGTAGAAAAAAAATCACGTGCCTAATTATTTTATAATCCTTAGTTCTAGATTTGTAATTTATTAAATAGATATAATATATCTAATTTATTGAATCTTACCGTATCCATCGTCATCATCGTGAGGTCTTCTCCTGCTCATTTTGAACAAAATGGGATTAACTGACTTAAATTATCACAGGCAGCCACATGAACAATTCACCTTTATCAGTATTTTCCAAAACCGTGAAAACCCCGTTAAATACTTTAAAACCTTTAATTGCTATAGAGAATAAAACCTCCAGCCGCTTGATAGTCTTCTTATGTCTTCTTACAATTTACAGCAACGCGTCACAAAAATCCACGAGCGTCGAGCCGTCCAGGCATGAAACAGAAATTAAATGAGATATCCAAAAATTGAAAAAATTTGTTCTTCCGGTCGATTTTCTAAACTATTAGAGAACATTCATTTTTTGCGTTAAATATATTATTTAGAACCATTTATTTGTCCCTAAAAGCAGCAGTAGAATTATTTTTCCTATAATTTCTCAAATTTCCCAAACTTTCTTTAACTTAACCTCAAACTCTTTACAGTAGATGCGCATGCGTAATATTCCGTTTGGTTTCATCTTTATATAAAGTAAAAATACTTTATTAAAATGAAAATATTAACATATCAAAAATAAAAAAACTCTAATTTATTTTAATCTCCCATTCTTCAAATGTATTTTAATGCTATTCCATTTGAATTTGATGATTTCCAATAGAGCATTTGTAATTTCGCGGTAAAAATGATGCCTTTTGATTGGGCAAAAACATCAGTTTATTAACAATACATAACCTCAAAATCTGATTAATTTATATTTTTTAATTGATACATTTTAATTTTATACGTTTTTAAAGTGTCAATAATCCTAAAAGATATTTGAAACTATCCACATAGTTGAACGAGAATTTAAATAAATGTAATAATACGCTTTAGAATATCTGCAAATTCACGGATTGGTGTCATGAAAAGTTTCATATGGTGATAAACTTGTACCAAATCAGTTGCACATCTCCACAATTTTTAGATTCATCGGATCTCAATTTCAGTCTATTTTTCGTTCTTCCTTCTGCTCTGATCAGCGAGATAAAAACGTATTTTTTGTAATAATTGTTCAATCCTTTTTGTTTTTCGACGAATCGGTAGAGTTTAGTTCTCATCCCGGGCGGGTATGTCCAGGTCGTATATTTTCTACTCTTTATGATAATAAGAGGGGAAAATTAGGGCAGAATGGCAACAGCAGCTAAATCGAGGTCCCAGGATATGCCTCCTCCTGGAGGTTATGGCCCGATCCAAACGGAGCGAATAAAAATACGAAATTTTATGACAGGTATTGTATACTATTTTTATCAAAGAAAACACTATATTCTGTTTTCTCTATTCAATTTTTGGCTGACTGATGGTACGGCCTTCCAATGTCAGAATTTTTTTCGTTATTTGGAAATTATTATGCAATTAATTGGATACTGTTATGCAACTTTTGTTTAGTTTAGTAGTTGTTTCTGTCAAAATATTGGGGGATAAAGTTAGAGGCAAAATTTCGGACCCTTGTCCAGATCCCTTATTCGTACCCTTCGTACCTATTCCTATATTTATTTCAAAAATGAAAGTCTTCAAATTTCATTTACTTCGTAGGCACAAAACAAAGTTCTATTTTACTGTATTTATTTACAATATCTATTTCTTTTTCCAGCCCCACTCACCATCGGCTTATTCGTAGCGAGTCAGTTCATCGGATTTTATTTTTACGGATTGAACTACAAGAAAATCAAGGATGAAAAAGAGGAAATGAAGAGTGCACGATTTGCAATGTTTCCTATGCTTCTTGCCGAAAGAGATCGAGCGTAAGATATCCGATTTTCTACCGCTTGTAAAAATTCCACTTTTTTCAAGTATCAGGGATGTTTATTATTTGATCTAGGGTAAATGAATCAATTTTCGAGGAAATAGTCAAATTTAAATTTTCTTATCCTCATTCACGCCTAGCTTGAACCAATTTTGCCGGTTTTTTGCTGATTCTTTTTTGGGGACACCCCCAAATATTTTAAGCCGAAAATGAGAAAAATCATAAGGTGGCGTTTTAAAATACCCTTAGGTTTTGACTTCTTGAGTACAGTCTTTTTTTAAACTTGGTTTCAAAACAGCTCAGTCTGAAAGTTTCATTTGCCTTAACCCTTCAATTTTGCGCCCAAAAAAAGATTCAAAGTGTTCAAGGAGAAGCGATATATGGAACCAACTTAAATATGCGTAAAACAGTAAACAAACAAACAGTTTTTTGGAAACTGCTCGTTTCTCGTGCATTTAATAAAAAACATTACCGAGTTCAAATAAGAAATATAAAATTCCCCTTCAAACTAAAAAAAAATAATGTAGTGCATCCTACATCAAAATGTTGCCCTCTCAAGTTTAAGTAGACTAAATTCCCTGAAAAACTAAAAAAGCCATGTGTGAACTGCAATGGTTCCTAGGTTATTGCTTCCTAAAATAGAACAATTTTTCATAAAATCTTATTAAACGCGTACAGTTTCTGAAAATATCTTGTTTTGTTGCACCAGACATTCATAATAGTACCTAAAAAAGTCCAATTTGAATAATTCTTTAAATATTTCCTAGAGATGTGAGCTTCTTTTTAAAAAATCGAAATAATTTATGAAAATGTACATTTTTTTGAACAAGCTCACTTTTCTAGGAAATATTTCAAAAATTATTTAAATTAGACTGTTTCAGTTGCATATATTTTCAATTCTCAATTGCATAATTTCGTATATACGTAACTCTATACTGACCATAAGGACTCTTTTCACGTGGACACCCACATATAAATATATATAATAATCTACCATTCATTTGTTCTGTCCATATTGAAGCTCCTATGTTTCCGCTCGCTTTTCGCGTGTTTTTTTTTCTCGCGACATTTTCTGTCTTGCCAATATAACAGTTTATTGGTATACGTCAGTTTGAGATCTTATAAAATTTTCTTCCAACTTAAAGCAACAGGAAGTTGTTCCCATTGCATGGAAATGCTTTATCGTTAATTTTCAAATTGTTCATTTCGCACTTTAGATTAAAATGATTGAATTTTGAAATTCATGATGACTTAAGTTTAATTTACAACGCCTCAAGTTTGAATTCATTAATTTTTAAAGATTCCAATTAGAAAGCATATAATTTTCAAAGTTTTCAAAATAATTAAACTTTAAAGGTTCACATTATTTCTCAACCACTTTGAATATCACTTGATACTTAGTAGCAATAATATATTTATCGTCTTTAAAATGTCTGTAATTTTATTTTTAAATTACAGTTTTGAATATGCAATTCTAAAAGAGTTTATTCTCTCATGCCTTGAAGCTAAAGTTTTTTTTACATCAAAAGTTTAAATTCGAAAATCTTTGGTTTTAAATATCATAATTTTTGGAGGTTTCGAATTTCAAATTTCATAATGTTATATTTTTGAATTCAGATATCAAAATATCTGGAAAATTTCGTTCTTAAATCTTTAAAAAATTCGTATTAAAAGCCTTGATATTCACTTTTAACTTCAGTAATTTTAAATGTAAATAAAAAACAATTTCGAGCTGAAAATCTGAAAATTGTGCAATTTTAAACATTGGAATCATTATAGCAATATTTGTTTTGTATTCTTTTTTTTAATTTTCAATTTTCAATGTAAAATCTTACAATTGTTCCATTTTTAGTTGAAGATTTAAACAAATGATTTTAAATTAAAAATATTCGATTGGAAATTTTCAAAAATGAATAATAAGTCTAAAGGAAGTGTTCAAAATAATTAAACGATTTAAAATTAAAAAATTATATTGTTTAAAATAAAAATAGATAAAAATTCAACTACCTGAAGGGGTCATTCACAAAATACGCGATTCGTGAGGGGGGAGGGGGGTCTCTCAATGTATCATTCTCCATGTTAAGTGCAATGGAAAAGCATAACGCCGGTGGGGGTGGGGGTGTTTGAACTTCCTGAAAAATGTATCACGTATTTTGTGAATGGCCCCGAAGTAGATACCTCAGTAATTGAATAATTTCTTGTATTTCGAATGGTTACAATTTTATAGTTCTGAATATTTTTTGAACTCCAAATTTTCAATTTTTCCCTTTCATAAGTTTCAATTTTGCAATTAAAATGAAATTTGTTGAATTTTGAAAAGTATAGTTAACAATTGAGTGTCCGGATGCAATGAGGGCACATAAAATTTTCTCGTGCGAAAACAAAGTCCCCTGGATGCTTTCAACAAAATTTTCGAATTTTAATTTTTAAAGGATATATCTGGATGTGAAATTTTATTGCTTATCTTTTTTTCTCTAGATAAAAAGTTTTAGCTTCTTTACTTTACAAATTAAAGCCGAAAAACTGACTTTAAAAAAAAAATCACTTTTAATCCGTTTTTCACTTCAACTCGCGCTCCGTTCGACAGTTCTTGGAATTTGTTGATACTATTTTCAGAAAATGCGCTCTAGGGTATTCTTCGATTGATAGAATAAGAGGAATTAAAAAAAAAGATTTGAAAAATTGTTATTAATTTTTTTCCGATGCTCAGCGTGAATCGGACTTTTGTAACTACCAGCGTTTCGTTTCTCGAGGGAATTTTGAGCAAGGAAAGACTTCGCGCGACAAAAATGCGGAGAAAACTGCTAAAGTTTTTAGGAAAGTTTCAAATCAAAATATTCAATAGTTTAGGAGTAGTTATGATTTTAGTTGTCAGCACTGGGGCTTTCGAGTGTACTACAGAACTCTGGGGCTTGCTGCCGTGACATGTTCTCGCGCTAGTGAGTTTTTGCTTACAGTACAATATTAAATAAATTTCTTAGTGAATAACAATTTAACCATAGTAAGTTTACAAAACACTCATGAAATAAAAGAAAATATCAAATTATTACTCATGAATTTTATTCAGTTTTTAATTAATTAAAAAAAAAGACTATACAATTTAATCATCAGAAGAAAGAACAGAATCATCGCTCGCTTTGCTGTTCGTTATCGACCCAAAGTATTCAGATAAATAAATATAAAACTAACATTCTATATTTAATTTTTTTTTAATGATTGATTTGAATTTTTTAAATTTTGACGCAAAAACAGCTAGAAAATTATTAGGTTTGTATATTACTTTTTCCTTGTGTACAATTTAACTCTACGAAGTTCTAGTAATAAAAATTATTTATTCAATTAATTTTATAAGTTTCAAAACCCCAATTTATTATTTTCTCTATTAATATTTAAATTGAAATAATTCCATAGAAAGTTTTGCCATGCAAGATAAACGAAGTAGAAATTTTCTTACACTTTATTTATTGGGAGTTGATATAACAGTAGTAATTCCTAATTCAAATAGAAAAATTACTCAAACCTTTACCTTGTTTTTGCAAGATTTTCGTAAGTTTCGCGCCCATTTACTCGCGTGTCTGTTTCGTTTTCTACCTCGAAAAGCTTGCGGTATATTTTCCATTTTAATATAATTGGAATTGTCGAAAACTTCGCCACTTTGCTACTTTTTTAATTAATCACTTTTACTTAGAAAAATATATACAAATAGATATAATATAATCTTTACACTTAGATGTGCAATATCCAGTAAAGAGTTGAGGACTAACTGATCTGTTATAATTTAGCGTGTGCATAGATTTGTTTACAAAGCGAATGTTTAAGGTCGTTTCGAAGTTAAACCGAATTCCGGTATAAACATTGTGTGTACATTAGAGTATGTATCTTACAGTTAAATCTAAATAAACCGCAAAAATACATTTAAAATTTAATAAACTTCATGAGTCTTTTATCAACTTACTATCGTTAAATTGTTATTCACTAAGAAATTTAATTGATATCGCACTCTAAGCAAAAACTCATTAGCGCGAGAACGTGTCACGGCGGTAAGCCCCAGAGTCCTGTAGTACACTCGAAAGGTCGAGCGCTGACATTAACTAAAATCACAACCACTCCTAAACTATTGAATATTTTGATCTGAAACTTTCCCAAAAACTTGATCACAGTTTTCTCCGCATTTTTGTGGCGAGAAGTCTTTCCTTGCTCAAAATTCCCTCTATTATTTCTGAAAATTTTGTTAAAAATTCCAAAAAATGACGAACGAAGCGCGAGTTGAAGTAAAAAACGGATTAGAATTGACTTTTTTTTTAAATCAATGTTTCGGTTTTAATTTGTAAACGAAAGAAGCTACAACTTTTTATCTACAGGAAAAAAGATGCACAATAAAATTTCAGATCCAGACATACAATTTAAAAATTAAAATTCGAAAATTTTGTTGAAAGCCTTCAGGGGACTTTGTTTTCGCACGAGAAAATTTTATGTGCCCTTATTGCATCTGGACACTCAATTTTTCAACATTTTGTTTTTTATCTTCAAGGGCTGCTTGAGCTCCTGATTTTAGAAGAAGTGCTCGATGACAGTTAGCCAGCACCGATGATTCCCCGTTTATAATGACTTGGATAAAATCTCGAGCGCGGATGTTTTTACTATCATAACTGGGGATGTTTGCAACCCCTTGTTGCATGGCAAAGCACTCTGCTATAGATGTCATCAAGGTTTCACTGAGTGTGCGATTGGTATCGTCGTTAAATTGTGTTTTATTTGGATCCTTAAGTATTTTGCGATATAATTGTTTAGAAATGAGGGTAAAATCTTTTATTTATTGCAGAAATTCAGAAATGACTAATTGAAATTGCTCTAACACGATCTTCCTACTATTTCCGATATTTCAGATGGAATTTTCGATGTTATGGCGTTAAAATCCACAATTTTATCTAAAAGTGTAATCTGAACTATTCCAATGGTTGATAGTGAGGTTTTTGGACAATTTCAAAATTTGAAATGATTGATTTCAATGAAGGGTGATAATTTATTCACTTGAATCAAATTAGTATTCAAACATGGATCATAAACGAAATCGTTTAATACGATTATAGAATAATTTGTGTAAATTGAAATCGTTTTAGAATGTTGTCTATTTATAAGATTTGACAACTAATCAGACATTCAATTTTATTATTTGTTGAAAGTTGAATGGATTTAGTGGTTACATGTAATAAATGGCTCTGCTATAACAGCTCGAGCAGTCAAAGAATGTATAAAACAATGCTAACAACTCAATAAATTTGTATGGCATGAAATAAGAATTGCCTTTTGTTAGAAAGCGCAATGATTTTGAATAAATGAAAAGAATGAGATAAAAAAGGGTGAAAATGATGTAGTTAGCTTTTTTTTGACAACTTTATTATCTTCTACAGGATCAAAATGCTTCAAAATTGCAAAAGTTGCACTTTTGAATTATTTAAGTAGTTGAAATTTTGAAAAAGGGTTGGAATTTCCGAAATAATGAATTTTTACCTCTTCTTTCCCTTTTCAGATGGGCTTTAAACACCGTTGTGATTTATGTAAAATTTCTAAAAAAAAAATTGGGATGTAAAACCTTAAAAAGGATCTAATTTTGAATTTAATAAAAGTATAAAATCCCTATTAAATCCTGGAATGTTGAATAAAAATGTTTAATTCTTCGTTTTTTTAAGCCTTCACTTGTACAATCTTGCTACAAAGAGTGTATACAAGGTATATCGCAGGTTATTAGGAGGTAAAGGTGTAGGGCAACAGTACTGCGACATAGAACATAATGAATTAGAAACCCCAATTGAGAAAGTCTGTGTCAGTGAAGTTAGA
>JAABKJ010008599.1:0-11408 GCA_011634705.1 Andricus grossulariae | reverse complement strand
GAATTTTGAAGTATTTCAAGGAATTTTGTATTTATTTCAATAATTTGAAGAAATTTTTAAAGATTAGGAATATCTTAGAGAATTTTAAAAAAATCAGAGGATTTGAAATATTCTACAGTAATTAAAAAGATTCCAAAGCATTTTCGAAAGCTTCAAAACATTTTATATGATTTTTAAAGTTTTAAAAGGTCTTGAAATATTCAGTGACTCCAATGAATTTTTTTTATTTAAATAATTTGAAGGAATTTCAACGGATTTGAAATATTTAACGCTGTTTTGAACATTTTTATTTGATTTTTAAGAGATTAAATATATTTCAAGAATCCAAGGGATTTTCAATTGATTTCAGTAACTAGTTTTAGAGGATTTCAAATATTTTGTAGTGTTCAAAACAATTTCGAGGCATTTAAAAAAAAATCAAGTTTCAAGGAATTTCAAAAAAGTTTTAAGGATTTGAAAACTTTTAAAGTATGCTAAAAGATTCGAAGGAGTTTTCAATTGCTTTCAATAATTTAATTGATTTCAGAAAGATTTGAAATATTTTTGAGTATTTTAGAAGATCCCAAGGCATTTTCGAAAGCTTTTAAAAGTTACAACTTTCAAGTAATTCAAAAATATTTCAAATAAATATGTAAGGAATTTGAAAAGACTCCAAAGCATTTCCAAGAGATTTTAATAATTTAAATGAATTTCTAAAAATTGTAAAAGATTTGAGAACTTTTAGAGCATTTTCAAAGATGCCAAGACAATTTCGAAAGCTTAAAAAAGTTTCATGTGATTTTTAAAGAGTCGAAGGATTTTTCTTTTATTTCAATAATTTGAAAGAATTTCAAAGGATTGGAAATATTTTAGGGTGTTTTAAAAAATTACAAGGGATTTCCAAGAGCTTAACAAAATTCAAGGAATTCCAAAATATTTTGAAGGATTTTAAATATCTGAGGGTATTTTGAAAGATCCTACGAATTTTTTACTTGATTTCAGTAATTTAATGTCACTTATAAGAGTTGAATTATTTTATGGTTTCAAAAGATTCTATGACATTTCAATTGAATTCCGAAAATTTCCAAAGATTTGAAAATGACAAGAGTATTTCAAAAGATTCTAAAGAATATTCAATTGGTTTCAGATGATTTGAAATATTTTCGAGTATGTAAAAAGATTTTAGGCATTTGCAAGAGTTTTTAAAAAATTCTCATGGGGTATTGTATCAAAGAGTTTCCTCAAATTTCGAAAATATAGATCGATTTTATAGGACCTATGATAGGTTTCAGGGAATATTGAACTATTCCAGTGAATTTTCAATTGATTTCGGTAACCTGATAGGATTCTAAATGATTTAAAATATTTCAGGGTACTTCAGAAGATTCCGAAGCACTTTCAAGAGATTAGAAATTTTAAGGCATTCCAAAACATTTCATAGTTGTTCAAATATCTTAGAGTGTTTTTAAAATATTTCAGTGATTTGAAGTAATTCAATTCTTCCTATTTTTCCCTTGTTATCTATCTGTCTCAAATGAGCCAAAAAGGAGGTCGTTTGGAAATCGAATTTTGATTTGTGAATGTATTTCATGCTCTTTTTGCATGAAATTATTCATAAGAAAGTAGATTTCATTTTGATATCAGATTTAAAAAAACGATTTGAAATATTTGAGGGCTTTTTGAAAGGGCTTTGAAAAGATTTAAAAAATGTCTAGGAATTTCCAAAGATTCGACTGATTTTCAGGGATTTGAAAAATTTGCATGGGATATCAAAACGTGTCTTGGAACTTTGGAATATATATCACGATTTTGTAGGGCCTTTTATAATATCTCGAAAAATCCTAAGTGATTTCATAAGATTTCCGAGGATTTCAATGATTTTGAGGAATTTCAAAAGCTCACAAGGTATTTTGATCAATTTTCCAGGATTTCAGATAATGTCAACATATTTCATGTAATTTCGAGGGATATTATAATATTTCAATAGATTTCTAAGAATTTATTCACAAGAATTCATGGATTTCGTATGATTTCAAAAAGATTTTCAAATATTTTAAGGTATTATCAAAGATTTCAAAGCATTCGAAAGATTTTAGGATATCTTACAAGATTCCAAGGAATTTTTAAATATCTCAATGAATTTGAAATATTTAAGGAATTTTTAAACACCGAAGGAATTTCTAAGAACTCCAATATATTTCGAGGAATTTCAAAAGATTTTAAATGGATTTAAAATATCTAAGGTTATTTTTCAAAATTGTAAGGGATTTTCAGGAACTTTACAAAGGTTTAAGTGATTTCAAGAGTTTCAAAGAATTTGAAATATTTTAGGGATTTTTAAAATATCAAAAAGTAATTTATAACTAAAATTTTTAATGAATATGAAAATTTGTTCATTAATTCATTATTTTATAGTATTTTGAAAGAATACATGGAATTTTATAAATTCCCGAGGATTTCTCTGTTTTTGTAGGATTTTAAAAGCTCTCAAGGTTTTTGAATAAATGTCAAGCATTTTAAGAATTATCAGCAAATTTAATACAATTTCACGAGATTTCATTCCGAATTCACCCTGAATTCGTATAAATTCTTTTGAATTTTGCAAATTTTTTAATAATTTTTTTTTGAAATTCACATGAGTTCTTCAAAATTCAGTCAATTAAACGAAAATTCAATGTATTTTTATTATTTATTTTTAGTTTTTGTTTGACTAATCTTAAAGTCGGTACTTTATCAAATGCTTTTAAGTTTCCTAGATGTTTTCTTAATTCATTTCAAACTTACTGAATACAATGCATTTTTCATATTTTTTATTTCTCTTACATTTACTAGATTTCATTCATCAAATTGAAATTTATGTACTTCTATACATATTATAACGAACAAATCGCAATATATTTTAGAGATGACATTCCTTTTAATCTATAAAATAAAAAAATTTATTTGGCAATATAATTAACAAATAAGCTAAGTGTTAAACAAATTTGAGAGCCAATTATAATAAATTGAATTATAATTATATTTACAATTTTTCCAGATGATCATGATGGCAGAATTTATCCACAAATAAGATATGAAAAATTCATTTCGTACTTCTTCAACATAGAAAAAAGAAAATAAACGGAGCTTCTTATGGTAGGCTAAATACTCGGCTACAGACATCATACTCTTTTGATTCCTAGTTATTTTATACGAATATTTTGCAACAATAATTTAATAGAAATAACCTTAAAAAAGAAGTATTTGGTTTATTCTGTTGCATAAAAAAATTAATGGTGGCGCACATAAGACTACTAGTATAATTTTAAACTTCTCAAGTGCTTTCCCATAACATTTCAGTACAAGTTTCACTCTTAAACCTTACAGACGCATTTCAGTTAATGCTGAAAGAAACAAATATTTTAGCATTTGCGAATTTTCTTCTTTTGAAATGCATTTCTATACAAAGACATTTGAAGTCATTCTCATACAAATCCTCTAACCGTGAAACTAAAAGTGTGAATTCGAAAATTGAGGAGATTTTGAAAGAAATCCTCCAAGACAAAGTTGGGATCAAAAGCGAGATAATTGAGTCAACTTTTCGAGATGAGTACTTAATTGCTATTAACATCGGCTTTCAAAGTATCTTAAAAAGTTTTGAATACTTTATGGAATTTTATAAGATTCCAAGGAATTTTCAATTGATTTCAGTAATATAATGGAAACTCAAAGATTTAAAAAAAGATTTGAAATATTGTAGGAAATTCAAGAAGATTCTAAGAAAATTTAAATTAATTTCACTGATTCAATAGGATTTTAAAGAATTTGAAACATGTGCACGTCGAGGGCCAGTCGTAAAACTGCGCAAGTTCTTGACCACTGGTACTTCCAACAGTGTACCTCTTAAATAATATTAGCGCAGGTACTAGATTTTCATTGAGAAACGTTGAGAATAATCCTGGAGAGCTTTTTGGAACTTCGTCCTTTCAAAATCTCTACACCCAAATGCTAAAACATGCTGCGATGGCCAAGCAGGTAGAGTTTTCCAAAGATATGCTTCAAATCTTCAATGATAGAGAGATCGATCCAGATCGCATTGTTTTCAGCAATAAAGCACATTTTTGGTTAAATGGCTACGTAAATAAACAAAATATTTATATTTCGGAGAAGGGAAGTCTACATGTTGCTCTTTAGAAACCGCTTTATCTCCTGAAAATCACTTTATGGGCAGCTGCTTCTTCAATGGGAATTTATATGCGGTTTTTGACGGTACCGTCACTAATGAAAGTTATCAGCAACTTCCCAAACAAAATTTCTTTCCTCGTGGGGAAAAAAGGGTACAGTAAAGAATCACTATTTCATGCAAGATGGAGCAACCCCGCATCACACTCACAATGTTTTTGAATAGATTTTTAAAGTCTACAAGCATCACGTTACTGGACTAAGATACCCCAAATTTGCAGGTAGTGGGATAGAATAACCTCCCTACTCACTATATCTCAATCCATGCGACTTTCTTCTGCAAAATTTCATCAAACAAATTTGTTAGGCCGATGAACCCAAAAACGTAGAGCAAGTTAAAGCGGCTATTCAGAAAGTGGTTCACGATATTTCTGAAACTGTTAGAGAGTGTGTGCTTTATTGTTCTGAAAAAGGGCTTGGTTACTGTGCCAATTCAGATGGTGCACATTCTGAAAAACTATACCATCAAGTGTATTCCCCCAGTGAAATATATAAAGCTTTCAAAATCATGCAATAGTGCTCCTTAATGAAAGTACTATTTATTCATCATTTCGTTCTTTTGTTTCATGTACCTGGTCGAAAATAGTAATCAATTAGATCCCACACCTTCCCATTTGTCGTCCTGCGAAATAGGTTCTGAAATGAGATTTCGTTTTTAAATATAATTTCTTGACATTGTAACAATTTCTAACCCAATATGTGACTGAAATTAACTAAAAATGACTTGGGTATATATTAGAACAATTCGGACATGTCCGGCTTACTCGCCGCACAAAGTAGAATCGCCGATTCAAATTTCGAAGATGTGTTTTAGCTGACGATAAACTAATTCTCTTGCTAGTAGAACGCAACACATATGCGTCCGTGCCAAACCGAGGTCATATTCTATACTCAGCACTCAATGGTGATGTTTATTCAGCCCAAATTGAATATGCAGAGAGTAATTTTGAATCAATAACTTCAAACGTTGCACCCGGAAAATGTCCCGAAAAGTGAAAAATAGCAGTTTTGTGTAGAATTCATGCTACAAACGCATTTCTCCACATTTGTAGACATTAATTATAATCGTTCAAAAAGCCAGAAGCATTCAAGTATTTTTTACCTCATTTGAAATCATTCAAACGATTATTCTTGTTTGAACAAAGATACAAAAACAAAGTATGAATTTAACGCTACTTTCAGAAGACCATTTCCCTGCAACAAAGATTAGTCTTGGTAGTGTGAATGATACCACTACACAAGGTATCGTTTCGTTAGGACTTGGGATACGAACCGTCACCAGCTGTCAATTGTTTCTACAGAATGTTATAAGAACGATTCGTTTTTTTGGGATATTTGGCAATTAGTTAAACAATTTCAATTTATTGAACTAGTTTTGTACGTTTTAGAGCGTACAAATGTATAATTTTCTGGAATTATTGACCGTAGACAATGAATCTTCAGTGTTGAAGGTTTTTTGAAAGACAATTTGCCAGTATTTAAAAAATTGTTATCACTTACTCCTTGCTCTAGAAATGATGTAGAAAATTCCAGTTTTTTCAAATTTTTTTCACTATTTTGATCATTGATTTCCATTTTCTTATCTGAACGAAGTCGATACGAAAAACACCTATCCACAACTAATATTAGGGTTTCAGTTCTAATATAAAAAAATACTGAATACTTATCGACACACAAGATGTCATAGATTTAAAAAACCTAGAATTTTCTACACAATTCATGAAATGAAATTTCGACAAAGTAGTTAAACTTTTGAGCGTGTATTCGAATTTTCAATCAAGAATATTAGTTTACTACCAAAAAAGAAGAATTCAAAACAAAAAATATACATTTAGAAAAAAAATTGTTAAAATCTTAACTAAAAGGAATTGATTTTCAAAGAAATAGCTGGATCTTTAATTGATAGCATTAATTTTTGACAAAGTGTTCCAACTTTAACCTCCAAGAAGTCGATTTTTTTTCATCAAATCGAAAAAGTCACGCGATCCTAGTCCGGTACCTTTTCTTAAAGATTTTCCTTTTCAATATGTTTTCAAACTGCGTGCTGTTTTCTTTGAAAAAAACAATTTTTTATCTTTGAACATGATTTTAAATAAAATGAAGTCTTTAGAGGTTTTATTTCAAAAATGAACTAAGGTACTCATCTTTTTAAATCTTATGTGTTGCAGTAGGTTATTGTCCTTTACGCACACTCATTGTGTGTATACTTTCTTCGAATTCAAGTTAAGAAGCCTGAAAACTGTAATTTTTTATTCTTTTTCGGTTAGAATATTTGCTTCGACTTGGAGAGTACAAAACAAAGTCATATTTAATTCTATTGGTGAATATGTTAATATAATATATCTATCATTTTTATTATATTTTATGTAATACATGCATAAATACGGTTATTTCTCAGGCTTATATACATATAATGGCAACTTGTATATTTACGTCGTCGAAAATTATGATCTCATATACACATAATGGCCATTACATACCTACGAACTTAGAAAGCGGCACTTGAGGTCGGCTCCTAGGTCTCTCACTGGAAACATACACGCATCAATAATGTTCCTGTTCTTTCCTTTTGTGCATAATATACTACTAAGCTTACAAAAAAATTACTTTTCAGCATTATAATAGATTTTTTAACCAAATAGTTGAATTTTTAACCTACAAAGACGAATTTATTCGAGGATAGTTGAATCATTAAACTGAAAAGCTCGTGTGGACTATTAGAGTTTAAAAGACTCAGCCAATACTGACTATTGTATTGACTGTCGTGGTTGCTGGCTGACCCATGATTGATATTCTTGAGTCTGAGTCGTTAGGATGAACAGCTAGTAGATGATAAAACGTATACGACCCCTAATAGAGCCTTGAAGTCTAAGTGTGGCAATAATAGAAGTTATATAAACAGGTAATCTAAGATGGAGTTATGATTTAAAGTCCGGATAGAGTTGCAGTTGTAAGATTTGGAGTCTACTTGAATGGAGGGATCTTTCATGGTCAGAACGTCAGAGATAGTCAGAAAAGTTATTTAGAGAAACATTCATGTTTTCATCGAGTGACACAGAATCCAAGTGAAGCCATATTTGCTCCGAATTACTTAGTGTAATGGATTTCTATTCTCGTTACTATTTTTAATTCCTTTTTAAAAGAATTTTCATTCCTATGGCCGACCGTTGCGGTGTACCGTAACTTTTAATTTTGCTTCGCTGGTGGTTAAAAAATTGTTTATAACGTATTGCGCGCTAAAGTTAATTTTTACTTGTAAGTCAGCCTGATAGTAAGCAAATACGACTATGTCATCAGCTTAAGCAAGCAGGATAACGTCACATAATTGATCTATTGAAATTTCATACATACTGTGATTTCTTGAGTACTCTTCTAGCTCATATGTGAAAAGCGCAATAAGGAAATTATTGAGGATCTCTCCTTGAAGCACCTCACAAGCTATCTGAACGGACGAAGTCAGACCCTCGTAAGTACGAATGGACATGTCAGCGTTACCATAGAGATTTTTCATATTTGGTATATGTTGAGCAATACTGTTTACAAGGGCAATTGCTTGGTTATTATGAGAATTAGATTTACCGTTCTTTTTATAGAACATAAATACATGCATTTCAGCCCAGCTAGATGAGACTCTTTCCTCAGTCCATATCTCGTCGAAAAGGCGCCCTAAGTACTGTACCCAATATTCTGGGAGGTTTTTGAAAAATCCATTCTGAATCACACCGTCGCTTGACGCTTTATAAACATTCACATTTATTAAACAGGCTTTAATTTCATTAATCGAGATATCACAGTTAAATAAAGGGTGTTTGTTTACAATCCACTGTATGCGAAGAGAAGCCTCAATCGGATAAAAAGAAAAAAGAAGGTCTCGCGATACATCCATGCTTATATTGTTCGTCGAAGTGGACCACAACCTCAATTTACTGACTGCCGTCCAAAAATCCTCAGGATTATTCAAAACCGCTAGTGAATTCAGCAGCAAAGATTCGTATTGCCACTTCTTGGACCCACGTAATCACAGGAAGGATCTTTTTATTTCCAGGCATTTTGCTTCCTTCGAATTCGCACAAACCGACCTTTTGAAGACATTCAAAGATTGTCCAAGCTTACAGCGCCTGAATCTACATTCTTCATCATCCTAAGGTTTTTCCCCTGGAGTACGTTCTTCAAACTTTGCAAGTAAATGTTACTTATCAGCGATAGTTGAGATTGTGGTAATTGAATTATTATTTACGGCATTTATTTCGCCGTTGGCGTACACAGAGTTCTTAGAAGCAGACACTTCGTATATAGAGGAAAGTTTACGGTTAACAATCCAAATCACTTCATCATGAAAAAATAAGACTTTCTTTACACTTGTGTTCATCAGTATGGAATACGAAACATCAATCCGAACCGTGTTCTAAAGAAATTCCATAAATAAAAACAAAACCATGTGTTGCATTAAATTCAAGCACGGCGAGTCACAACAATTTTTGACCTTACAGCTCTGCGTCACAATTTTCCTTTGAACAATCCTTTTATTATAATTTTAAAGTATTTTAACCAACAAAAAAAAATCAAGCTCTTTTTGAAATTTGATAAAAAAGAAACATGAATCCCCCTTTCTTCTCGCAGAATTGAGTTCGCAGTCAAGCAGAGATTTCATTGATACTCCCCGCCCGGTTCACTGTCGCTCTTCTCCTTCTCGTTGTATACCTGAAGCTCGTGAGGAGCATCATCTTCGTGCGAGGGCCAGGTCGCCTTCTTCTGCTAAAGTACTTGGTTATGCACTTCGACAACTAGGATACATTCGGCTTATTCCCCGAACAAATCAGAACCTACGATTCGAATTTCGAAGATACTTCTTCCCTGCTGATTATCCAATTAGATTGCGAACACAAGAGAAAAGCTATATTCCCATGCAAAACCAAGGACATATTGTATTGTCAGCATCCAATGGTGACATTTTTGCAATATTAGAGCATCACGGATTTCTTCGTGGAATAGGTTCGTCAAATAGATTTCACGCGAGAGTGAAAATAAATATGATAACCGGCAAAGCTTACAATTTGACCCCAGACGAAATAAGATATTGTCCAGTAGGCAAACGTCAACCAATCTTGCCCAAAAATTTCAATCAATCTTTAGCAAATGACGATTCACTACAGTCTGAATCGGATCCTAATAGCGAATGTATCCCTGGTTCTCCTCCTTCTCACAGACAACATTCACCTGGCTGGACTTCTCCTAAGGAGCATCCTCTTCATGCCAAGGCCAGGGCGCCTCCTGGGTGGCCGCTTTTTCCTAAAGTACTTGGATATGCACTTGAACAACTTGGATACATTCGCCTTATTCCTCGCACAAATCAGAACCTGCGATTAGAATTTCGAAGATACGTTTTTCCTGCTGGTTATCCAATTAGATTGCGAACAGAAGAAAGTAGGTATATTCCCGTGCCAAATCAAGAACATATTGTGTTATCAGCACCGGATGGTGACATTTTTGCAATATTAGAGCACAGCGGGTTTCTTCGTGGAATATGGTCGTCAAATAGAGCTCACGCGAGAGTGAAAATAAATATGATAAGCGGCAAAGTTTATACTTTAACCCCAGATGAAATAAGATATTGTCCAGCAGGCAAACGTCAACCAATCTTTCCCAGACATTTTATCAGAACTTCAGAAAATTACGATTCACTACAGTCCGAATGCAATCCTAATAGCGATCCTAACCCTGGTTCTTTCTCTTCTGACAGACAAAATTCACCTGACCGGATTGCACATCAAGAGCCTCCTCTTTGTGACAGGACCAGGTACTCTCCCGGCAGCCTTCGTACTGTTCAAGTACTTAGATGTGCAATAGAACAGCTTGGATATGTACGGCTTGTTCCTTGCATAAATAAAAACCAGCGATTTGAATTTCGGAGATACGTTTTCAGTCTATGTACCAATTCAAATGCGAATAGATCATACGAACCATGTGCTTGGGACAAACCAAGAATATATTGTATTATCAACATCCAGTGGTGATGTTTTCGCAATAATGGATTATAGTGGGACTCTTTGTGGAATATATATAACAGATGAAAATAATTTCCAAATAAAAATAAATATATTAAGCAGCGCAGCTGATGATTTGACTGCAGATGAAATAAAATGTTGTCCAGTAGGCAAAAACCACCCAATCTTCCCAAACAGTTTTATTAAAGCTTTCGCCAATTACGATTCACTAGAGTCCGACTGGAATCCCGATGGAAAACGCTATCGTGGTTCTCCTTCTTGTACTAGACATTATTCATCTGTCCGAATTTCCACTCAGTAGTCTTCTCTTCATGCCAGGCCCAAATCTCTCACGGGCAGGCTTGCTTCACATGAAGTACTAGGATATTCACTTGGACATCGTGGATATATTCGGATTACTCCCTAAACAAATCGAAACTGGCAATTCGAGTTTTATGTATACGTTTTTCCTGTCGATAAAGGAATTCGATTGCTAGTGAAATGTATTAAATTTGTAATCACACCGAAACAAGAATATATTGTGTTATCAAGATTGAATGGTGATATTTTTGCAATGAAAGAGTACACTGATGTTCTCCTTGGAATATATATATATATATACCGACAGTATGTGCTCTAGGTATTTAGCGTGTGTATGACACGCTCTGCAGCTGTCGCTTGAAACTTTTTGACATAAAATGCAGTCCCGATATGCTAAAGTGAAAATGACACCGTCCGGGCATGCGAAAATAAAACCCTTTGTACCTGAATTGAGCCCTGATGATCTGAGATAAGCAAAAGTTTGCTCCTTCGGCAAGGACTATTTTTCTACATTTCTTTAAAAGTTTCAGTACACTTTTTTGTCATGTAGCTCTTGCTGAAATATCGCAAACTCTGCTTTCTTCACTTGGGCTTTTAGAAGCGAAGCATCTAGATGGAGTAATGCACTATCCTTACTTCTGATACTAAAATTCAGGGCAAGGGTCTCGGCCGCTTACTTCACGGCTTTGTGAAGGAACGCCCCTTCACCAATCATCACGCGGTTCCTGACCATTTTTAGGAGAGGATCTCTGCCATTGACAATGATATAAGCTCTACTTAGAAAGATTCGTTTATGAAGACACTAAAGATTCAGAATTCCGCGTATGCCATGACGGCGTGAAATGTATAATCGCGGAACTGACGAATTGATATGCAAGCTTTTATGCATATGCATGATCTTAC